>PVJN01036947.1:0-21211 GCA_004026805.1 Lasiurus borealis | reverse complement strand
CACCCTGAATCTTACTGCAATGGAAAAGTTAGCCCAAGTCACATTGATTATTGCCCTGAAGATGGATAGAAAACCCTAGGATTCTAATGTAATGAAACTCAACATAAGGTAGAGTTCACCAGAGGTGTCTTTCTTTTTTAAAAAAATGATCTGTGGAAGAAAGTAATGCTATCAAAGCTATTGATAATTACATAAGCAATTTAAAATTTGGTACAGAGAAGAAATTTTCCATTTCTGTCTTCAGTTAACCTTTTATTGACATTTCTTTCTGTAGAATAATTAATATTGGGGAGGTATTTTTTAAAAAAACACCCCAGCATTATATAACCACATACAGTGGTCATATCAGTCTTGCATTTCGTCATTGAGCAATAAGTCAGAAATGAATTCTAGTTTTTCCCAATAATACCATTTTCAATGACCTGTTGGAAAACCAACATTGAAAGCATTTTTAAATTAACCATTTTCTATTTTACGTTCTGTCCATGTGAGGCTTAAATTGCTATTGAGTTTCATTAATAGATTCCTTTTGATTTTTCTGTTTTCCACGTTGTTACTTTGATTTCCTATTGGTGGCATAAAGATAAAAATGTTAAATTGATTACCCTTCATCCATGAATATCATTCATTGATTATTTTTGTTTTGTTATAAAGGTGTTTTTCCCCCTTGGAGTAGAGTTTGTTTTTCCTTACATTACAACTGGTTCACAATTTATACTGATATATGGATTGTTTTATGATGTGATTTTAGATTATAAATGCATATTTCAATTATGTGACAAGTTACATATGATTGCAATATGGTGATTCGAAGATAAGAGAGATATGAGCAATTGTGGACCTAAAATTTAGTTTGTGCAAAAGTTATTGGTCCCATGCAAAGATCAAATATGTGGAAAGACTTATTTGTACTATGCTACGACCAAGTTTTCTCAACCAGTTGTAATGTGAAGTAAGATTCCTATGGAAGGACAACTATTGATAAAATATTTGATTTTTTAAAAAAATTTTAAGTTCTTTTCTTATCCAGTTTGTCTAAAGGCTATTGCAATACAAATAATTTGAAATCATGGGGTTATTCTAAGGCAAGAGCTGATTAGTATTACCTCGAACAGAAGGGGCTCGGATAATGGCCCTGTTGCCAAAATGTCCTTTGGCGGCTGGGAAATGAAGGCTAGGAATCGTATAGGCCTGTGGGGCATAGAAGACAGGAGCTCCGAGGTAGGCTGTGGTAGGATCATAAACATGGCCCAAAGAATAGGTATATTCTCCTTGCAGCATGGTGCCCCTTCCACCTGTGCCTCGGGTATACCTGACATAGCTATCCTTGTCCACTGGTTTGGCTAGGGTCACTTCAATGGGGGAGCCATCCAGCACCTGTTACAGAGAGCAAGGAAAAAACAACAAGAAATACATGAATGCAACCAAGGGAGGCTGAGCCCTCATAACGGGTCTCCTTCTGTATTAGCCTATTTGCTGCTATGTGGACTGGCTGTTTTAATTATATGTACTTGTCTCTGTAGGTTGATGGCATGTGTCATTTAAATTTTTCCCTGAATGGTTAGTTGATAAGTTGCCCATATGCTACAGGTTTTTCAGTGATAAATTGGCCACCATTTATGAACATATTGATTATACATTTATTGTCTGAATACAGTCACTGAGACAGAATTATGTAATATTTTTAATGTGATGTATGTGTTTTAAATTACATGTTTATGTAATTATGTCATTCTAAGACAGTTTAGGTTAGTTATGGATTTTAAAATCTCCAATACCTACCTGAGTACAATGAAGATGAAAGAGATCTTATAAATTATTAACTTTTTGGTTATGGGTAGCCCAGTTGGGCCTTTCTGGCTGCTAGTGTTGCTACACAATAAGTACATTTTCCCTGGGAAGGAGGAGAGACCTTGAAGGTAAGGCACTACTCAAGGAAGAGGCATCTGAGGCCATTACCTTGTCCCCTACATGTACTTCCTTGGGAAGCAACCTTTTGGCCTGCTGAATAGTTGGTAACTAACAAATGGAGATGGTGGATAGTACTGAGGTTTCTCAAGTCCAGCACTCCTGAAAATTTGTGCTCAAGAGTTATTGAATTGGTTCTATTCTGACACAAATTTTTGACATTGAAAACAGCTCCAGATAATAGTTGAACATAATAGAAGTGTTTAGATCTACATGAGTGACTCACTTCTGGATAGCACAGTCATACACAGAGACCAGAGTGGCTCACAACAAATTATTGATAGAGTAATATATTCCTTATCAAAGCAACAAGGAGTTATGAGAAAGATTTTGTGATTTCTTTCTAATAATATGATGGGCTCCTATCCTATCTAATAAAGAGGGAATATGTTAATTGACCATCACTCCATCACAAAGATGGCTGCACCCACAGCTGAGGCCAAGTTCCCTTAAGGAGCCTTAACGAGCAATCAGCAAGGACCTGAGGCTGTGCTCTCCCCCACCCCCATGGGGATTGACAGGGGACCTCAGGCCGTGCCTCCTGCCCTGGCATCAGGCTGGGGCACCTCAAGCCCACCTCCTGCCTTGGCACCAGGTGAGGGGACCTGAGGCCATGCCCCCCACCAGGAAAGGTTTGATAGGAAACTTCAGGCTGCGCCCCCTCCCCCAGCACTAGGCCAGGAGGACCTCAGGCCACACTCCCCACCCCAGCACCAGGCCAGGGGACCTGAGGCTGCACGCCCCTGAGGCTACATGCCCCCAGTGCTGGGCTAGGGGAACTCAGGCCATGGACCCCACCCAGCAGGGCTTGACAGGGGACCTGAAGCTGTACCCCCTTGCCAGGGGGCTTGACAGAAGACCTCAAGGTGTACTTTCTGTCCTGGTGCTGGGCTAGGGGACCTCAGGCTGCTCCCCCTGTCCCAATGCCAGGACGGGGGACCTCAGGCCACACTCCCCCAACAGGTGGGGCTTGACAAGGAACTTCAGGCTGTGTCCCTGACCCTGCCACCAGGCCATTATTCCTCAGACTGCACTCTCCATGCAGCAGGGTTTGACAGGGGACCTCAGGTGGTGCCTCCTGCCCCAGTACTGGACCAGGGGACCTGAGGCTGTACCCTTCCACCCAGAAGGGCTTGACAGGGGGCCTCAAGTGCATCCCCAGTGCTAGGTCAGGGGAATTCAGGTCATGCCCCCACCCAGTGAGGCTTGGCAGGGGATCTAAGGCTGCACACCCCTCTCAGTGCTGGGTTGGGGAGCTGAGGTTGTACCCCCTCACCTGATGGGGTTTGACAGGGGACCTCAGGCCATCCTCCCACCCAGCAGGGCTTGACAGGGGATTCGGGCCATGTCCCTCACCTGGCAGGGCTTGACGGAGGACCTCAAGGCACACCCCTGACTCCAGTCTGGGCTGGGGGACCTCAGGCCATGCCCCCATCCTGGAGCCCTACCAGGGGACCTGAGGCTACACCCCCTGCCTGGCAGGGCTTGACAAGGGTGTGACTGGCCAAGTCTGGATCTAGCCCAATGTGGGGGTGGTGGCTGGGTCTGGGTCTCACAGGACTTGGAGGTGCATGTGGGTGGGCGGGGACTTGACTCTGGGTCCCATGGTGAGCCACAGACTCGACAGGAGGAGGTTTTCATATACATTTTACTAATTTTCTTGCATCTCTGACACTTCTGTTATAGAGAAAGGGCAAATAGCAATATTAAATTATTTCCTCTAATTAATCCCCTTTTAATGTGCAGGAATTTCATACACCAGGCCTCTAGATTTATATAAATGAAAGAAATGACAAAAAATGTTTCTGTAGAAATTCCCTTCCACAGTAGCAATCATCTACCCTTATTATCTGATGTCATGAGTAATTTAGTGGTTCCTGGGTCATTGAAGTCTGCTAGCTAGAGCTCGTGATTCATCCTGACCATTTTGTTCAGTCTCTGGGGCAACTTTTCCCTGTTTCTATTAATCTACCCTACTTTTTAGTAGCAGGAGCTGGTGTCAAATGAAACACACACAGAGAGAATCCAGTTGATATTGTTACATTGTCATTCATGTGAATAGAAGAAATGGAGTATTGAAGGAATGAGGTAAACTTGGGTTATATCATCAGTCTTTTCTTGAAGATGAGAGTCCCAAATAGGTCTCTGTTTATAGGTGCTTTCATATCAAGAGACTTTTGTAATAGAACAATTACACACTGAAAGTCAGATTTCTTATTGTGATAGATTTTGTTTTGCATTCCTCTGCCACCCAACAGTTTTAAACTCAACATTGTATTTTAGTTATTTGGTTTAGACATTTCAAGAGCTAAGGCAATATCTCATTAATCTGTATATCCCAAGCCCAGCAAAATGTTTTGTACATCATAAACATCCATAAATATTTATAGAATAAATGAATGATCACAGTCAAAGCTCAATTCATCACTTTTCTCTTTAAATAGGCTCTCCTGCCTGGCTTCCCTAACAGTATTATCTGGTTTTCCATAATGAAAACCTATATTGTCTCATCCTTCTTTCTTACCCCTACATCCAATCAGTCCCTGAGTCCTTTGAATTCTCCCCCCTTTGTCCTATGTAGAGGTCTCTTCTATACCTCATTCCCAATCTAGTTTAAATCCTGTTTTTTTCCATTTGGATGACTAATAACGTTTTAACTAGTTGTAATTACATCTCTCTTCCTATTCTATGAAATTTCAATTATAAGTAGGTTCATTTCCCTAAATTATAAATATGATAATTACTCCACTGAACAAAATATTCAAAGCTTCACCTTGCTTATCAAATCCTATCAAATAAAAGAGTAATATGCAAATTGACTGTCACTCCAACACACAAGATGACTGCCCCCATGTGGACATAAGATGGCTGCCACAAGATGGCCAGCAGGGGAGGAAAGTTGTGGTTGATCAGGTGAGCAGGAAAGGGCAATTGTGGGTAATCAGGCCTGCAAGGGAAGGAAGTTGGGGGTAATCAAGCCTGCAGGTTAAGACAGTTAGGGGTGACCAGGCTGGCAGAGGAGGGAAGTTGGGGGCGATTGGACCTGCACAGAAGGGCAGTTTGGGGGACCCAGGACTACAGGGGAGAGAAGTTTGGGGGACTAGGCCTGCAGGGGAGGGCAGTTAGGGGCAATCAGACTGGCAGGGGAATAGTTAGGGAGTTATTAGGCTGGTAGGCAGAAGTGGTTAGGGGCAATCAGAAAGGCAGGTAGGCAAGTAGTTGGGAGTCAGCAGTCCTGGATTGTGAGAGGGATGTCCAGCTGCCCAGTAGGATTGGATCTAAACAAGCAGTTGGACATCCCTCAAGGGGTCCCAGATTGGAGAGGGTACAGGCTGGGTTGAGGGACATACAGCCCCTGTGCACGAATTTTATGCACGGGGCCTCTAGTTAAATATAAATATTCCTATGCATACTCAAAAGCTTTTATAGTGCCAAGACCGGTTTGGCTCAGTGGATAGAGCATCAGCCTGTGGACTGAAAGGTCGCAGGTTCAATTCCGGTCAAGGGTTTATACCTTAGTTGTGGGCACATCCCCAGTGGGGAGTGTGTAAGAGGCAGCTGATCAATGTTTCTCTCTCATCAATGTTTCTAGCTCTCTGTCCCTCTCCCTTCCTCTCTGTAAAAAAGTCAATAAAATATATTTTTAAAAAAAGCTTTCATAGTTCTTAGAAAAACTTATTTTTGATTTTCCCATACCAGATTATAGCAAAATATAATATTTAGTGTATATTTAATAATAATATTGAATACCTATTTAACTATAAATATATGTATCCACTTCTATGAAAATATCTACCTATAAATATATATAGCTTTAAAAACTGGGAAAAGTTTGAATATATTTTCATTGTCATTATTCCTATGCTTTCAATTATTTATCAATTAATCATAATTTAGCAGTTAGTTTAATGATCACATAATAAATAATAATAAATTAGTGCTTAATTCAGAAATATCCCTTTTCAGCATCATTTGTATACTTAGAAATGAAAAAAAACTAACCTACCAATTGTCTTAAATAATCATTTTATGATATTAATGTAATAATCAATGATGATAAAATGTTTTGCTACATAGACATGTATTAAATATGCATTAATTTTTTGCTTTTCAGTTTTCATTTTAAAGTCAATACTTTTCCTTGTAGTACTCAAACATTTTTGTAGGTCCTGGAGAAGCTCTTATGCCCAGGCCCCAGTGAATCTGAAGGGCCTACTCCCCAGTGGTCTCCAGCCTGTTTGCCCTGGGGTGGGGGGTGATCTACATGGGGTCCTCTTCAGGGCTCCTGGGCCTTCTGGATTATGATTGGGTTTGGCCCATAGGGAGTCCTGGCAGGAGATAAGAGAAAGAGATAAGAGTGAGTTCCAGCTCTTTCTTCCTTTGTTCCATCTCTGAGAGGCCAGCTAAGCCTAGATGTGTTTCTTGACCAAAATCACTACTTCTCTCAGAGACCTGCTCTACACAATCCTCTCTGCTTTGGTTTCCTGTTACTTCTCCAGCCCTTGTCCCTTTGACTTAAGAAATGCCAGGAGCTCTAGGTTCTTGCACTACCTCTTGATTCTCTGACTCTGCACTCACACCTATGAAATAAGTCCTTCGACTGATACGAAGCTCAACAGGTAAAGTAGCCTATTATGTTCTTACCAAATTGGTCTTGCTTTTACTGTTCTCAAATCATAACTTGCTCTTTTTAAATTCTGTGCCTGTAAGACTGCCTTTCTGCCCAATTTTCATGGCTTCTCTTTGTTTCTTCTCATATCCATGAAGATTTTCTGGTTCTTTATGAACCACTCATCCTTTTTGTGAACACCTTTGCAAAAATGTTCGTGACTTGTTTTATTCTTCTGGAAGACTTTCAGCTCTTTGATAAACATCTTTGGTTTGATATTTTTTGTATCTCAGACATTATTTAGCATGATAAGTGGCTATGGAAGCTTTTGAATGTGTTTTGGATTGAAGTAAATATATTGGTTTCTACATATAAATCAAAAGTAAGAATATAGAAGTTAGTTTTCCCCCAGACCTTATTCTTAGCAAGGTGAAGTAGTTCCAAGTTTTCTAGAGTTGGAAGATCAAACATTGAACTTATTTTATTTTCTGATTATCAGCCCTAAAATACTGCACTACAAAGGTGATAATCTCTTTAAAGTAATGAGTGAAAATTGGAATTAGTGGACAACACCTTGAAATAATCTACCCCAATATCCTCTTTCTAAGTAAATTGAGAGCCAGCAACTTGCCCAAGTCAGCCAAAATTAGAGACAGAGTTGGACATGCAAGTGACATGTTTATCATACTTTCCATCAGTTTTTTTTTTCATCTTAAATAAACAGAGGCAGCCATGTCGATGTTGGAGAAAACCTGAGTGAGGTAGACTTGCAAGATTGTTCTTTCGAATAAAATTTCCACACCATACTTTGATGAAATCTGTACATATTTTTTTTGTCTACATTACCTTCCCATTTAAAGCTTTCATGGCCGCAATTGCGTCTTCTCGGTTATTGAAGTGCACGAAAGCATAGTCTCGGATTTTCTTCACCCTCTCCACAGCACCTACAAACAGAGTGAAAGTATCATCATTAACCTGTTGTTCAAGAATATTGTTGGTGGCCCAATTTTAAAAATTAACTTTTGCCTAGAGTGACGTTAAGATGGAAATTTGTTTAACATTAACTTGTTTGCAGTTTAGCATGTTGCTATCCTGTTAGTTATTAGTATACTCACGAGGGTGCAGCTTCAGAGACCATGTTTCTTTTCCTATGCTTAGTTTCTAAAGACAATATAGGATGGATCCCTATCCCAGAGAGAACAGGAAGTCACAGATCCTCCTTTCTTCCTCCACTATCTAAGTCCAATTATCCTCTTAGACCCAAAGTCACAAGGCAATCAGAGCTTCTACTCTACCATGTGGCTTAATTGTTATAAACTGTCTTTCTTTGGGATAATGATAGTGCTGTAATGTAAGGATAACTTAACAACATTGAAGTCCTCTCTTCTCTCTCCTCTCGGCACTCAACCCTTGACTTCTTATGACCATGGTTGTACAGAGCAAGATTGTCTTGTCAAGCTGGAAAAATAAATAAAGGTAGCTGAAACCATGAAGCATGGGACATGTAATTAACTGAGTTCCCACATAGTCTCTTTGTTCCTTTAGTGTCAGGTAGGCTAATTCTTGTGACTTGTCTCCATGGCTTGTCTTAGTCATTGAGAAGTAAGAGGTGGGTCATGAGGACCTTTACTCTTCTCGTCTTTGATTCATTTATTCATCAGTGCCATTCTCCATCCAGGTTTTCCTGGACTGTTAGCACTGAGGGCAGCATCTGCTTCAGAGGCATCTTGAGGTGGTCCTCACCTAGTTCCTCACAGTGCCTTGTGCAGCTCAGTAAATAGACATGGAATGAGCACATATTATCAGTCAATTCACTCTAACTTCTATCATCCCCATTAGCGGGTGGCATTTCAGATGATCTAGGTGTCCTAAAATTCTTCTTGCAAATGTTGAAATCAGCTTGCATTTTTGAGCAATAATGTCCACCCACACCTGTTTTTGGGAATGTTGATATATGAAAATTTAGCCTCATAAAGCAGACAAGTGAGAAAGAGAGTTTGTTATCATAAAATCTGTTTTTCTCTACAACAGTATTCACCACATGGCTACTTTATTGTGTTCCTTCTTTGGTGTATAGGAATTTATTTACTGATTGATAATCATTGGGCAGAAGATGAGGCAATAAAATATCAGTGATAACCCACCAGCAAGAATGAAGATTCTTTGAAATCATAATTGGAAAAATATGACTTTGTTTATTATCAATTTGTCAGAAGACATAAATTATCAGAAGAGAAACACACCTGTAATCCAAAGGGAAGATTATCAGAGGGCCAAGATTCTGAAAGTGTGATCCCAGACCCTTCGGCCTGGAACTCAATAGAAATGCAAAAACCTGGACCCACCTCTAGACCTATTAAATCAAAAATTCAGGGGGCAGGGCTAGCAATCTGTTTTAACACGCCCTCCAGGTGATTCTGAAGTTAAACTATTTGGAAAATCAGATTCTGAAGAATGCCTAGAATCAGAATTTCAGCAAATACCTTTAGGCTACACTAGGGAAGAAAACACACATTTTTAGCCCCCAGTTTCTGTTCTGATTGCCATTTATTTTTCTGAGTGGCATTGTATTCTTTTCAGGTTAATCAGGGTTAAAATAACACATGACCAAATATTTGCAGGGAATGCTCTGAATTCTCTGAGGGATCTAATCTTGTATTTTCCACTGGAAAAGAAACTAGTTGGCTCTTTTTCTTTCTAATACAGCAGGTGTCTGCTAGTCTCCACCCTCTGCAACTCGATGATTGTTTTCATATAATTAATAGGGCCTGGGCACGTGTTTCTCTTCAACCTGCAGACTTGGGAAAGCTGATAATCAGTAGTAGTTTCACATTCCTGTCCTTTTCTAGGAAAGATAATGTCTTCCGTAGATAAAACTAAGAGGTATTACTTGCTCTGGGAAGATAGAAAATCAACACAAAGTGAGGTAGTGTTAAGTATTATTTATGCACACCAATGCCAGTTCCTATGCCCACGATTGGATCAACTTTCAGATCTCAGCTCACATGTCACTTCTGCTAAACATGAGACTTCTCTGCACCCCAAGAGTAGATTGTCATTCCTGTTACTCTTCTGGAGCATCTTAAACTCCTTTCACACACGCCATATTTGTTAGCTTCTCCCTCAGTGCTTGGCATATAGGAGCTACTAAACTAATGACAATTGAATGAATGAGTGAGTAAAGGGAATGGGGATGAAGCTTGGGAGACATAGGGTTGTTAAGAACAAGCTCTTAACCAGACTTGAATTCAAATCTTATATTTGCCATTTGCTAGCTCTATGAGGCAGTCAGTTTTTTGCAGTCTCTGGATTGATAACTACTGGTATGGAGACACCATATACCCAAATGGCATGGAAGGCAGAGTTCCTAAAGGCTGGAAATAGACAAATCTCTGGTGAATCTTTGAAAAGGGAGAAATGCATCCTTACTAATTACCTTTAGAAAAATTAGCTTATTCTGTTACATCTGACACGGAACCCAGGCAGCAGGACTATGTGAAGTGGGTATTCTCAGGCAGTTTGAACATGATGGCATCATGGCTTATGTTGATCAACTAACTACTTAGAGAGTTACTACTGAAGACAGAAAAAATCTCATTTCTAGAAAGGGGTTAACCCAGCAATACACTTAGGCTAGAGTGTGTTCCAAGACACGGTAATCCCACAAGATGGTCTGCCAAAAAAAAAAAAATGGGATGCAAGGTCCAAATATTTGGGAAATCCAACATCCTCCATCTCATTTTCCAAAGACTTTCAAAGCCTATTAGAAGGTTAAGGACGATGGTAAGTCCCACAATAAAAAAATCTGTTTACTTTTGTTGTTTCTAGTATTTACAAATTTATTTGACCGTGAACCCCCTTTATCAGTTATATCTGCTAAGGAACATTGGGAAATGCTTGTTTGCACTTTGTTTCTTGAAATGCTTTACCTGTCTCAGTGTTGTAGCTCTTACATGAGAAAAAAGAGATGGGCAGTCAATCTCATGACTTCAGATTGATACTGAAAAGTATTGAGCAGCAGCTAATTATTGCCCTCCATCTTCCCTCTATTCCTTTTCCTTCTTGCCCAAATGAGTTTCCTAGAATTAATTGTCACCTACTTACTTATGAACCTAAACTCACAATCATATTCCATGAGACCAGTGATTCCAAACTGGGGGCACCTTTGCCCTCTACAGTACATTTGGCAATGTCTGGAGATAGTTTGGGTTATTACATAATGGGGGTTGCTACTGGCATCTAGTGGGTAAAGGACTGGGATGCTGCCAAATCTCCTAAACCAAAAATTATCTGGCCCCAAATGTCAAGAGTACTGAGGTTGAGAAACCATGTATTAGATTAAGCCATGTATTCATTAATATAGTAAATATTTGTTGAGCATATAACATGTTCCAGCCACAAAGACAGGGACTGAAGAGACAACAAGAGCAAAAAGAACTTATGGAATTAATAGTTTAGTGATGGAACCATGTGTCCATTAAGTAATCACACAGATAAATGTAAAACTATAATATAATAAATATTATAGGACCATATGTCCCTATTTTCTAATCTAAAGGTATAAGTGTAGTTTAAGTAGTCTGCATGCAATTCTCAGAATGATAAATGAAAGCTATCTTATTTGAAATTATGGAAGTCATTGTAAGCACAAGTGTTTTTAAAATATGTTTTGAACAAGTAATCTTTTATGCTATGTCTTACCTGGTTTAATATTATTGAATTCTTTTTCAATCATCTCTTCAGAGGTAGACAGCATTAGGTTCCTCACATACAGAATTTTCACCGAAGACATTGTGTCTTCATCAACTTCTACTTCTGGTTCTGCCCAGTCTACTGCAATGGGGTGTCCCCATAACTGAATTCTTCCTACAGAAAGGATCACAAGTGTGATTCGTTATATAGAAATCAGGACAACATTATCTAAGTTCAGACTTATGGCCTTTTACATGGAACTGACCCTGGAGATCTTAACTGAACAAGAAGAACAATATTAAAAGAGTAGATTATTTATTTTAACAGACATTCCAAATAAACGTAGGAGCTGGCTAGAAGGGAGTTCTGCATTGTAAGTGGCTTATTATAATGACCGAGTTTAGAGGGAACTAGGATGTGCTTTGAAATTAAACAGAAATGAGGCAGCAATGGGAAAGTTGGGTCTTAGAACAACTCCTACAGGGTGAAGGCTGGAAATGAGGTGGCAAAGGGGGAGAAAGGAAAATAATGGATGGAGGGCTCAGACATCAAGTCTGGCTTCATGAAACACTATAAAGGTCACTAGGAAGAGTTTCTCCTGCTATTGGAATCTGTGTGGCCAGCTGCCACCACTGAGCTGTCCAAACAATGGAGCATGGACATAGGTGGGGAGGACTCAGGCATCCCTCGTTTGTCTTGTGTCTATTTCACTTAGTCGGGGCTCTGATCTACTCTCTGTCTTCCCTTCAAGCTTTCTCTCTTTCAGAGCATGGACAACTTGGGGATCTGGAGAAAAACAGTTGTTTTTTTTTAACCAAATTAAAAAAAAAATTGGCTGGCTACTACTATAGACAACTGTAAAACTGGGATCATAAGAGCAATGGAAAATTCTATAATGAGAACCTGGACTAGTTGTTATCCATGCCTATGTATATTGTTGAAGGCTAGTTGTTATCCATGCCTACATACATTGTTGAATTCCTATAAATTTCAGTTTATTGAATGTCTTGCACTATACAGTGGTACTACGAGTGCCCTAACATAGGAGATTTTTTGAGATACGAGCCGTTGAGCACATGACCCACCAATTTACCGAGACTCAAGCGTCTCATAGTTTACCACGCCTCAAGGTTATGGAATGAATTAAACTCGTATCTCCAGGTACCACTGTATTATGTGTTTCCCATACACCATCTCAGTTCCCTTCTTCTCACAGTATCTCTATGGAGAGGGGAATGACTTTCTCAATTTTATACATGAGGAAATGAGCTTTCCAGAGGATCTGTTTCACTTCTCACTGCTCCTGTTATGTGTTAGTCATGCCCTGTGTCCCTACACAGTACAGAACTGGGTTGAAGCCATCAGAGGAGGGTGAGGGTCAGCTCAATTTTAAATTTGATTGAAATCCTGTTGCTTTATATTAGTTGTTACAGAACAAGCTATATTCTGGGAGCAGTAAAAAAGCTTGAGGGATCAAAATCAGAAATTCTCAGTATTGGTAAAGGTTTAGTTGTCTAATCATTACACATGGGAGGCAATTATTTTTAATCAAAATGCATCATTTTTTTTTCCCTTTGCAAAGTAATCAAAGAAAGCATCTGTGGCATTGACATTTTAAAACCTGAAGAACAGACTCACCCTAATGAATTAGCTGATGCTAGAGACCCTGGCCTTTGCTACCCCAGCTGGCTAAGTACCTTGTTCTGCATTGCTTCCTAGAGATAGTTTCTTGCATTACTTTTTTCCATCCCTCCTCTCCTGTCCCTTTCTACTACTCCTCTTCTTCTTCCAGGTTTTACATAGACTTTGCTGTTTGCCTTATCGCAGGAACCATAGGACTCCCAGGTGACTCTGGTTTCTGTAGCCTAGTGGTTCTCAGCTGTGGCCCCACATTGGAAGAGCTTTAAAATTTTTTTTCTCAATGGTGTGCTGGATCCAGCTCCTATCTGCTTGCAAGAATAGATTGTTACATTTCCTGAATTGTGTGAGCCAGTGGATATCACCTTGGTAGCTTGAAATCAGCCACAGTGGGAGTGCTAATACCATGAAATTGGCAAATGTTACAAGTCAGGGCTTTTGATTTTCTCCTGGGAGTTGGCTATTGAAGCTTTACCAGCTCATCGGGGACCCCTGGACTCGCCTCAGTCCTGGAATAAGTGGTCTGGGCCTTGGGACTCTTATAAGTACCTTGTTTCATTTTAATATACAGCCAAGGTTGAGAACAACTGTTCTGTATACTGGCTTTTGCCTTCCCAGACTGGTACCATGGTTAAGTCATCCATGAGCCTGAAGATTTGCAAAAGGACAGAAGGGAGAAGCAGTATGGGAAGCAGTGATTTCCATGAACATCCCTGTGGAAGTCAGTGCTGGAGAGTAATCTGGTAACATAGGCTTTGAAATCAGACAAGTTCAAATATCAGATCAGTGGTATTCCTTTCTAGGAATCAATTTCCTCAACTGTAAAACTTGTATCATAAAAGTACCTCCTTATTGTGAAGACAATGAAAGAAGAGGATGCATATAAGAGACTTAGTTTATCATTTGTGAATGAAAATTCAGTAATGCCCTCTCCTCTTGATATATAGTATGTGGTTATTTTCATATATGTATATTTTCCTCAGAATACCTACCCTGAGTGTCATAGTTAAGTACACTTAAAAAAAATGTTTTTATGGATTTTTATTGATTTGAGAGAGTGAGAGAGAAACATTGATCACCTGCTTCCTCCATGCCCCCTACTGGGGATCAAGCCCGAAACCTGGACTGAGTATATTTTCAGAATCTCCAATGTCATTTATTTTATTTTTATCCTTGCCTGAGGATATGTTTTTTATTGACTTCATTATTTACTTATTTATTTTTGGAGTCACATATGTATGACTACAAATTATGGTTTTATCTGTCTGCCTGTGTGTTTGTTCTCTGGAGGGCAGACAGTTCAATATCTTAGAGAGCCAAAGTGCCAGAGATCTCCGTGGGCCTTCTCTCTCCTGGGAAGGAATCATAGAGGGGACTCAGGACTGTCAGGTAAAATCTCAGGTGCAGACATTGATAAGATATAGTTCAGGCGGCTAATCCATCAGGTTCAAAGAGCTCCTGTTTTTCCCGGGGCTTCTCCTGGGGCTGCAGGCTTGGCTGATCAGTCCAAGCCTTGAAGCTAAGAGGGGCAAGAAAAGGGGCCTTGGCACTACCTCCTGGAGCAGACTGAGAGTGTAGACCTAGCTCCTGCATAGACCCATCACCACCAATACCATATATATCTGTGGAACCTGACTTTTTGCTTTTAGGCAACATGTTTATCTTTTCTTTTGTTTTTAATTTATTGGGTTGGCATTGATTAATAAAAGTATATAGGTTTCAGGTGTACAATTCTATACTATAGACAACATGTCTCAAAACGCACCTCAATCCAAGCTTGTTATTACCTAAGGCTGGTCTTTGCCAAGCCAAAGTTAAATTTCTCCTTCAGAAATTCTTAGAAAACTTTGTTAGAAAAGGAAAGAAGGAAGGAAGAAAAAGAGGGAGGGAGAGAAGAAGGAAACTGAAAGAAGGAAAGAAAATAGGAAAAGAAATGATTTCATAAATTAAAACTGAGCTGCTTACAGTTATACTTATTTAAATTTCAGCATCTACTTGGTACCATCGGCTAAATTAAAATCTTCATTTAAAACACAGTATTCCTCCACCCCATTGGCTTCCCATAATCTGAGCTTCATCTGAGGAGATGGGCTATTCCGTCTTGAACTATTTCCAATTTTAAGACTCAAAAGTGAAGGTGAGACAGTGGTGAGTTAGTTTCAATGAAACGGGCCTCACCTGAGAAAGCCTTTCCGCATGGTTAATGTAGGTGGGATGGCATCAGAGGGCCTAGCTCTGGGGTATGATCTAAGCCAGTGGTCGGCAAACTGCAGCTCGTGAGCCACATGCGGCTTTCGAGCTGTGGTCTGCCACTCCGTTGACTGAGTTTGTCGACCACTGGAGTAGACTAAATGTTATCATGTAGTTGGAAAATGTGAGGATTAGGCAATTGTGGCATTTTGTGTGCAAGGAGATAAAGGGTAGTATGTGACAGTGGTCGGCAAACTCAGTCAGCAAGAGTGGCAAACCGAGAATTGGGGTTTGCCGACCACTGATCTAAGCTGATGTTTGTAGGCTTCCTCTTACACTGAAGCAATGTGGTAGAAGACTTACTGGCACCTCCAGTAAATTTAGAGGTCTTGATTTTTTAAAAACATTTATTTTATAGTTAAGAATATTATAGATGTCCCCCATTTTCACCCTTTTTCCTCCTCTATCCAATTCCAGGACAATTTTTTTTCATTGATTTCAGAGAGAGAGTAGGGAAGAGAGAGAGAGAGAGATTGCTTCCTCTATGTGTCTGATCAGGGATAGATTCCCCAACCTACGTATGTGCCCAGACTGGTGTACAGGATGATGCTTCAACCAACTGAGCCACCTGGCTAGGGCTCCCTTGTCATTTAGATTAGAAGGTATGTTACTGAAGTTTAATAAATGTTTTCATACTGAATAGTCCCTTCATAGCCTTATTTATCTACCAATGCAGGTGAATGTTTAGTATTATTAGTTGACAGATGTAACAATGGATCAACAAATTCAGCAGCACAATAGAATCACCTGGAAAATTAAAACAGCAGTGCCCCAGCTCTGTACCAGGGAGAAAGAGATTGAATAAAGGTTGATTTGGGTACTGGTATTGTTTGCAAACCTCCTCAGGTGTTTCAAATTTGCAACTCACGATGGACAATGGTTGCTTTAGACTTGTAATCTCAGGAGCAGTAGAATCCTGAGAACTTGTTTTATATGCAAATTATCAGACCACACCCTGAACCTCCTTAATTAGGAATGCTGGTGGTGGGGTCCAACAATCTGCTTTAGCCAGCCCTCCAGGTGACTCTGATGTGGGCGAACCATGGTTAAACCTCGCCCCCACCCCCTATCCCCTCTCCCATCCCCCACCCAGCATCCTTTGATAACTTCTGAGTAGGGATGTGACGATTTTGTTCCATACATATCTCAGCAAAGATGCATTTTGTTAAATGAGAGCTGCCACTGTTAAAGGAGGTAGGTGGCTGGGGAGCCAATACATCACTTTAGACGATTTTCTCTGTCTCCATGTCTGGATCAATTAAGAAGGAAAAGCTTCCCGTGGGCTGCGCCCAACATGTTTCTTAAGGACCTCTTTATTCTTTAAAACCAGGCTGTCCAGAAATCCTTTGCTGTTGTTGAATCTAAGGTGGGGTAATAGGTAGAATGTTCAAATGGATAATAGATTTTGCTCTCAGGCCTCAATAGAAATGACTCTGTTTGCTGAGGCTGGCGATTCACCACTGTGCCCCCTCTTGTTGATCTGCTGATGAGGCTGGCTGCCTAAACTCCAGCTGAGTAAAACTCGACTCAGCTGAGGCCAATTTAAAGAGCCGAGGGCAAGGGGTACTGCCTTGAACGTGATAAAGATAGGCAGTGGGTGGGGAGAGTGAAGGAGTGAGCATCCATCTTCGTGGATCCAGACTGAGAATCCAGAGAGAAAAGTCAGGACCTCGAGTGGATGCAACACAACGTGCTTGGGAATTTCTGAAGCCCAGCTGCTCAGCCCTGCCTGACTCCGGCAG
Source organism: Lasiurus borealis (assembly GCA_004026805.1). Lineage (NCBI taxonomy): Eukaryota > Metazoa > Chordata > Mammalia > Chiroptera > Vespertilionidae > Lasiurus > Lasiurus borealis. The sequence goes on along the minus strand of PVJN01036947.1, from coordinate 4,312 downwards.
CTCCACTCAGGTAAAGACAGCCGCTCTTTCCGTGGGTCCACATGCTGTATTTTTTTTAAGAGGGGAAGCGAACAACAAGTTCTGAGTCTCTAGGAGCACTGGCTGTCTGCCCCTTGACAACTTTCCTCTTTTCTGGTCTCTCTTTCACTGTCACCCTCCCTCAGTCCCAGAACCATTGAACACATCTCCTTTTACAGAGAATAAAGAGGGTGTCCACTGTGGGCTGGAAGAGTGGTGGCCAGTTTCTCAAGGAGCCGTGACTGAGCGGCGCTTTGAGCATCATCAGTTAGCAGAGGGGAAGGGGATCTCCTTAGGAGCCCAGGAGACAAATATTAGCATGGTGTCATCTAGGACATCGAGGGGTTTGTCTTGCCAGAAAAGGGAGTTTTTATTGGGAAGTAGAAAGTAGAAAATATGGTTGTAAAGGACTAGGGTCATGGATGGCAGGCCTTGAATGGCAGGCTGAGAGTTTACTCTTTATCTCATCTGCAGTAAGGGGTGGGTGAATGCTTTTGAACTGACAAGTGAGGGACACTCCTTAACCCCTCAACCTTCCTAATGCTGCAGCCCTTTAATACAGTTCCTTATGTTGTGGTGACCCCCAAACATAAAATTATTTATTTTCTTTATTACTTCATAACTGTAATTTTGCTACTGTTATGAATTATAATGTAAATATTTGTGTTTTCTGATGGTCTTAGACTCTACAGCAGTAGTTCTCAACCTGTGAGTCGCCACAGGTTGAGAACCACCGCTAGCAGGGTCCATCGGAAAACACAGTCTGTTGTTATAGAAATCCTCTCATTTTAAGATTAATTCATTTTAATACCTTACTCTGTAAGTCTGAGCAAATATTTTAGAAGGAAGACTTTCAACAATTATTTTTTAAGTTGATCTGACCGACTCAGTCTTGTGTAAGGGTCTTAAATTTAGGAATCAATGGTTGTTACCCAAATGGGACTTACCTTATGGTTGTAGCACCTAACAGAGCTCCCTTTCTATAGAGAGTTATTATGTCTGTTCCCCCAAGTTATGCAGAAATTATTAGATACTAGGAGTCATAAAAGAATATCACTTCATTGTCATTGCATAATGTATCTTGGAAGATTTATTATTGCTACATTGTAATGGATCACACACCGTGTTTCTAATAAACCTGATCACAAAATAATCTCCATAAAAATGACTGTTGATTGATATATTTAATTTTAAGAAAATTCTTTACTTTAGGGATTCATGATAGGATTGCTGGAGCTTAGAGCTCTAAATTTCTCTGGTGTGTATAAATTAGACTTAATGCATAGAATCAGAACCCATTCTGTGAAAACTTTAGAGGACCTAATTTATAGTTAAGAAGGATAAAGAGTTTAAAACATAGTATAAGCAACACAACAGCAGCAAACACTTGTTTTCTTTGCTAGGGAGCACAGCAGCCGGGCAGGCAGGATGGAGCGGGGAGACTCGGGTGTGAGCCGGGGTTGCTAACCTGGGAGGAGTTTCCTCCGGGCCATGGCAGCCGCGCGGTGACTCTGGTATTCCACGAAGGCGAAGCCTCGGTTTTTGGTTTTGTCTGCAGCACTCGGGTAGACAATGACGTCCACAACGCCTTCCGTTACCTTCTTCATCTCTGCTAAGATTTCTTCCCTCTTCTTGGTCTTGGGAATTCCCCCAACAAACAATCGGCAGTTGTCCACGCTGGCACAGACCCCTAAGAGGCGCCCGTTTCTGCAAAAGGAGCACACGTTGATTGGCGAGAACCCATGTGTGATTAACAGACGTTGAAGTATGGCCTTGCACCTGATATGACCCGTACACGTGGGATGTTTGGTCTTGACGGTGATTAAACTATTTTGGAGAAGTTTTGGAGAAGTTGTGACTGCTTTTGAGAAACTAGAAAAAATCTGTCAACATTGACTCCCTCCCTCCCCACTCCTCTCCCTCTCCCTCTCTCCCTCTCTCTCTCTCCCTCTCCCTCCCCCGCCTCTCTCTCTATTTATTTTTAAAATACATTGCATTCCTTGCCGAGATCGGTTTGGCTCAGTGGATGGAGCTTCGGCCTGCGGACTGAAAGGTCCTAGGTTCGATTCCGGTCAGGGGCATGTACCTTGCTTGGCACATCTCCAGTGTGGGGTGTGCAGGAGGTGGCTGATCGATGTCTCTCTCTCATCGATGTTTCTGACTTTCTATCCCTCTCCCTTCCTCTCTGTGAAAAATCAATAAAATATATTTAAAAAAAATACATTGCATTCCACATGAGATCACAAGGCTTGGGTAGGCTACTTTTTTTTTAAATTGATTTTTAGAGAGAAGATAGAATCATTGAGAGAGATACATCAATTGGCTGCCTCCAGCTCGCCCTCTACTGGGAATGGAACCTGCAACCAATTGAACCAGTGACCTTTTGGTTCATGGGTCAACACTCAACCACTGAACCACACTGGCCAGACTTTCTCTATATTTTTAAAGAAAAAAAAAAAAAGGTATTTGAAGCTGAGTAGCATCTGCTGCCTTTAGATTCTATGTGGATGCACCAGTTGTAAATTCTCACTCCTCCCTAAACTTCCCCATTGCTGAGGCCTCTATACCTCCCCACATTACTCAGGTCTCTGCCTGGCCCTGAAGGTATTTGAATCTGCAACCTCTGTGCTCTCTTATTTTCCATACACATTGGGATGCTGTTCTGACATGATTGCTATTAAAAATAGTCCCTTATGCTTGGACAGAGTTTTACAGGTTATCTTCCTTGGCCTCCACTGGAGCCTGTTTGTATGCGAGGTGTTCTTTCCATTTCACAGATGAAGAACTTGAGACCCCAAGAAATTAAGTGATTTGCTGGATTCTCAGTTCAATTCCTGTTTCTTCCACTGAACCGTGTTGCTTAATAGCAAGTCAAAGTACACCTTCCTTGGCAGATTGATTAAACTTTTCTAGGAAACATTTGGCAAAATGTGTCAAAAGTTTCAAGTGTGACTAATCTGTGACCAAATAATGCCCCTTCTCAAAAGGGATCTTAGGAAACAGATGAGCACCAAGTATTATGTAGAAGGATATTTATTGTTACTTAAGATAACCTGCCTCCAAATGGATAATGAGCAAAATATTCCAATATATGGAACAGTTTAATGTGTCTCAACTGAGATGTTACTGACTTTGGGGTCAGATATTTTCTCATTGTGTACCATAGTATAGTTCTTACCCTGGTTCTTGCCCACTAAATGCCAGTAGCTACCTGTAAGGTCATTGAAAAAATGCCTCCTCATTTTCTAAATGTCCCCTAAAGTGGACAATAATACTGCTGGCTGAGAAGCATTAGTTTACAAAAGACGGGCATTCAGCCTGACTGGTTTGGTTCAGCAGATAGAGCATTAGCCTGCAGACTGAGGGGTCCCAGGTTCGATTCTGGTCAAGGGCATGTACCTTGGTTGTGGGCACATCCTCAGCAGGGGTTGTGCAGGAGGCAGCTCATTGATGTTTCTAACTCTCTACCTCTCAACCTTCCTCTCTGGAAAAAATCAATAAAAATATACATATGCATATTTTTTAAAAAGATGGGCATTCATAGTATCGAATGCACTACAGTCATTGAACATACTAATGTAGAAACATATTTATTGATTTAAGAAGGCAGTTCATGATATGCTGTGGAATTTTTTAAAAAAGGCTATGCGAGGAGGCCATTATTATTAAATCTATAGAAAACCCACAAAGACAATAAAAAATCAACCTTGTGATTATCTTTGAGCAATAGGGTTATGGAGGAATGATTTAACTTTTATTACTTTGTAGGATTTTTTTTTTTTGGTGTTTGTGTGTGAATGTGTGTTGCAAGGCTGTGTGACTTTTGTAATAACACAAGTTATTAAATATGGCCCAAGTTCACTGAACAGAAATTACTTGTTTGTCATGGTTGAAAGGGCACCTAGGTGAGTGGGAGAATGCTGAATTCTTGGAAATAGTGGCTTATATGTGCGGCAGGTATTCTGGCGAGGGTTGGGCCACTGTCCTAGTTGGCTTCTCTGCTTTTCTGAAGAACCAAGGACCACGGATCAGATCTGTGACAGGTTTATCTCTGTTGCTCTAGGAACATGGTTTTTGAGAGTAAGGTGGAAGGAAATGTCGGAGACCAAATATTGTTCTCACTAGGTGGATGTAATTGTTCTCACTAGGTGGATGTAAACGGAAGGCCAGAAGGCTGGCAAACCTTAATTGCTCTGAAAGGTCAGAGCTGATTACTCATTGTTTAGTTGAAACTATCTGTTTGTATCATGTTAATTTCTGTTATTTCCTGCCTAAAGGCTAGGGGTGTGTCCCA
>PVJN01036946.1:0-21212 GCA_004026805.1 Lasiurus borealis | reverse complement strand
ATCTCCGTACCTCTGCCTTTTTGAGCCTCTGCATGTTCTACCAGGTCTCAATGCACTTTTTTCTTTCCTTCTAGTTGTAGAACTTCTACTCCGCCAGATTTCCCATGGTTCTAGGGATAGTCATTTTGTCTTTTAGTTGTAGTTTTGGTGTGGTTGCAAGAGGCAGCATGTATAGGTGTATACCTTATGCTGCCATCTTTGTTCTCTTCATGTCCTTTTTTAAATTGTTGCCAAACATTCAAAGAATTAGTTTGTGATTTTGTTTGGGATAATTGTACAATATGCTATTGTGAAATATCAAGAATTATACTGACATTGTAGAATAATATCATGCAAGGATAGTCTTTGCTCTAGGCCAAGACAATTCAATTTCAAAATGGCTGTCAATTTCTTTCTGTAGCTTTATCTAAACTTTGTCAAGCAGGCAAAAACACAAACTACTTTCTTTAGCTCAAGAGGCTAAATATATTGACTTTCAATTGCAATCCTTACGACAATTGAAGGAAACTTCTCTTTATTTCCTTCCAAAATAATTTCCAGGCTACAGAGAGTTTCATTTAAAAATCTTGGTTGCATGAAACAATTTTTCTTAAGTTTATGGTGACCGCTAGTATGGATTAGATTTAATATTTTATTTTTTATATTTTCCTTATTATTATTATTTTTATTTTTTACATGTGTCCTTATTCTCCCATTACCCCCCCACCCTCTATTCATGTCCCACACCCCTGTTGTCTGTGTTCATTGATTAGGCTCATATGCATGTACACAGGTCCCTCTGTTGATCTCTGCCCCTTACTCTCACCGACCCTCACCTTCTTCCCTGAGGTTTGATGTTCTGATCTATGTTTCTCAGTCTCTTGATATGTTCTTGTTCATCAGTCTATGTCATTCATTATATTCCACATATGAGTGAGGTCATGTGACATTTATCCTTCTTCCACCTGACTTATTTCACTAAGCATAATGCTTTCCATCTCTATCCCAGTTGTTGCAAATGGTAAGAGCTCCTTCTTTTTTACTTCAGTGTAGTATTCCATTGTGTCAATGTACCAGTTTTTTAATCCATTCATCTGCTGATGGGCAGTTAGGCTGTTTCCAAATCTTAGCTATGGTGAATTGGCTGCTATGAACATAGAGATGCATATATTCTTTCTGATTGGTGTTTGTAGTTTCATTGGATATATTCCTAGAAGTGGGATCACTGGGTCAAATGGGAGGTCCATTTTTAGTGTTTTGAGGAAACTCCACACTGTTCTCCACAGTGGCTGCACCAGTCTGCATTCCCACCAGCAGTGCCTAAGGGTTCCTTTTTCTCTGCATCCTCACCAACACTTGTCGTTTGTTGATTTGTTGTTGATAGCCATTCTGACAGGTGTGTGATGGTACTGCATTATTGTTTTGATTTGCATCTCTCTGATGACTAGTGACTTTGAGCATGTTTTCATATGTCTCTTGGCCTTCCTTCTGTCTTCTTTCTAGAAGTGCCTATTTAGATTAGTTGCCCATTTTTTGATTGGGTTGTTTATCTTCTTTTTGCGAAGTTGTATGAGTTCTCTGTAGATGTTGGAGATCAAACCCTTTTCATTGATATCATTGGCAAATATGTTCTACCATGCAGTGGACTTTCTTGTTGTTTTGTTGATGGTTTCCTTTGCTGTGCAAAAGCTTTTTGTTTTGATATAGTCCCATTTGTTTATTTTTTTCTTTAGTTTCCATTGCCCTAGGACCAGTATCAGTGAAGAAGTTCCTTTGATATATGTTGGAAATTTTGCTGTCTGTGGATTCCTCTAGTATTTTTATGGTTTCCTGTCTTATGTTTAAGTCCTTTATCCATTTTGAATTTATTTTTGTGTATGGTGTAAGTTGGTGGTCTAGTTTCATTTTTTTTTGCATGTATCTGTCCAATTTTTCCATTACCATTTGTTGAAGAGACTGTCTTGACTCTACTGTATGTTCATGCCTCCTTTGTCAAATATTAATTGCTCATAGTGGTTTGGGTGGATATCTGAATTCTCTCTTCTATTCCATTGGTCTATATGTCTGTTCTTGTGCCAGTACCAGGCTGTTTTGAGAACAGTGACTTTGTAACACAGCTTGAAATCTGGTATTGAGATCCCACCTACTTTGTTCTTCTTTCTCAGGATTGCTGCAGCTATTTGAGTTTTTTTTTTTTTATTCCAGTTGAATTTTTGGAAAGTTCTTTCCAGGTCTGTGAAAAATGCCATTCATATTTTAATGGGCATTGCATTGAATCTATAGATTGCTTTGGGTAGTATAGACATTTTGATGATGTTGATTCCACCAATCCATGAACATGGTATGTTCTTCCATCTGTTATTGTCTTCCTCTATCTCTTTTTTCAGTGTTGTGTAGTTTTCCATGTATTGGTCTTTTACCTTCTTAGTTAAGTTTTTTCCTAGGTATCTTAATTTTTTTGGTGCGATGGTAAATGGGATTGCTTTTTTAGTCTCTTTTTTGTAAGTTCATTATTGGTATGTAGAAATGCCAAAGATTTCCTGGCATTAATTTTGTATTCTGCTACATTGCTGAATTCATTTATTAAGTCTATTAGTTTTTTGATGGAATCTTTCGTGTTTTTTTTTTTAATATATATAGTATCATGTCATCTGCAAAGAAGGACAGCTTTATTTCTTCTTTTCCAGTTTGGATGCCTTTTATTTCTTCTTCCTGTCTAATTGCAATGACTAATACTTCTAGTACTATGTCGAACAGGAGAGCTGAGAGTGGACATCCCTGTCTTGTTCCTGTTCTTAGGGGAAATGGTTTTAGTTTTTGCCCATTAAATATGATTTTGGCTATGGGTTTGTCATATATGGCTTTTTATTATGTTGAGGTATGATCCTTCTATCCCCACCTTGCTGAGAGTTTTTGTCAAGAAAGGGTGTTGGATTTTGTCAAATGCTTTTTCTGCATCAATTGATATGACTCTGTGATTTTTATTTCTCAATTTGTTTATGTGATGTATCATGTTTATTGATTTGTGGATATTCTACCATCTTTGCATCCCTGGGATAAATCCTACTTGGTTATGGTGTATGACCTTTCTGATGTACTGCTGGATCTGATTTGCTAGAATTTTGTTGAGGATTTTGGCATCTATGTTCATGAGGGATATTGGCCTATAATTCTCTTTCATTGTGTTATCTTTATCTAGTTTTGGTATTAGGATGTGCTGGCTTCATAGAAGGAGTTTGGAAGTGTTTCTTCCTCTTGAATTTTCTGGAATACTCTGAGGAGGATAGGTTTTAATTATTCCATGAATGTTTGGTAAAATTCTTCTGCGAAGCTGTCTGGCCCTGGGCTCTTGTTTGCTGAAAGCTTTTTGATGACTGCTTCAATTTCTTCCATAGTTATCAGCGTATTGAGATTTTTAGAATCTTCCTGAGTGAGTTTTGGAAGGTTATGTTTTTCTAGGAATGTGTCTATTTCCTCTAGGTTGTGAAATTTTTTAGAATAGAGTTGTTCATAATATTTTTTAACAATCCTTTGTATTTCTGTGGGGTCTGTTGTTATTTCGCCTTTCTCGTTTCTGATTTTGTTTATTTTGGTCCTCTCTTTTTGCTTCTTGGTGAGCCTGGCTAGAGCTTCATCAATCTTGTTTATTCTTTTGAAGAACCAGCTGTTAGTTTTGTTGATCTTTTGTATTTTTTTTATTTTTATTTTTTGGTCTCTATGTCATTCATTTCTGCTCTGATCTTTATTAGTTCCTTCTTTCTACTCACTGTGGGCTTTCCTTGTTGCTCTCCTTGTAATTCTTTGAGTTGTTGAGTTAGATGATTCATTACCATTTTTTTTTGAGGTTGGCCTGTAGAGATATAAACTTCCCTCTTAGCACTGCTTTCATTGTGTCCCATAGCATTTGCGTTGTTGTGTTTTTATTGTCATTAGTCTCCAGGATATTTTTAATTTCTTTTTTGATCTCACTGATAACCCAATCATTGTTTAATAACATGCTATTCAACTTCCAAGTGTTTGAATTTTTTGGAATGTTTTTATTGTAGATTATTTGTAATATTATGCCATTGTGGTCTGAGAAAATGCTTGATATGATTTCAATCTTTTTGAATTTGGGGAAACATTGCTTGTGACCCAATATGTAATCTATTTTGAAAATATCCCATGTGCACTTGAGAAGAACAAATATTCTGTGTCCTTAGGGTGAAATGCTCTGAAGATGTCAATTAGGTCCATCTGTGAGTTATTTAGAATTGCTGTTTCTTTGCTGATTTTTTGTCTAGAGGTTTTATCCAGTGGTGTCCCCTACTATGATTGTGTTGTTGTCGATCTCTCCCTTGATATCTTCCAGGAGTTTTTTTTATGTATTTGGGTGCTCCTGTATTGGGTGCATATATGTTTATCAGAGTTATATCTTCTTGTTGAATTGCTCCTTTTAGTATTATGTAGTGGCATTCCTTATCTCTTGTTAAGGCCTTTACTTTGAGGTCTTTTTTATCAGATACAAGTATCACCACCCCAGCTTTTTTCTCATTTCTATTTGTCTGAAAAATGTTTTTTCATCTCTTCACTCTCAGTCTGTATGAATCCTTTGAGGTGGGTCTCTTGTAGACAGCAAATATATGGGTCATATTTTCTTATCCATTCAGCTACCCTATGTCTTTTGATTGGTGCATTTAATCCATTTACGTTTAATGTTATTATTGACAAGTTCATGTTTGTTGTCATATTTTTTCTTAGTGTTTTTGTTTCTTCTTGACTTTCTCTTTCTTCTTTTTACAGCAGTCCCTTTAGCATTTCTTGAATTGTTGGCTTGGTAGTGATTAACTCTCTTAGTCCCTTTTTGTCTGTGAAGCTCCTGATTCTACCTTCAATTTTGAATGATAGCCTTACTAGGGATAGTATTCTTGGGTTCAGACCCTGGCTTTGCATCACTATATATTTCATCCCATTTCCTTCTGGCCTGGTGTGTTTCTGTTGAAAAATCAGTTGATATTCTAATAGGAGATCCCTTTAGGTAACTTTCTGTCTCTCTCTGGCAGCCTTTAAGATTCTTACTTTGTCGTAGTGTTCGCCAATTTAATTATGAGGTGTCTTGGTGTCGGTCGTTTGGGGTTCAACTTTTTGCTGTTTTGCACCCTTCATTGAGATCATTCATGCCCAGTGGGACTCACAGTGGCACCAAGGACCTGCCTGTCTGGGTGATGTTGTTCAGGGGGCCTAAACTCTGGAGAGGCATGACTGTGGTGCCCAGAGTTCTGTAGTTGTGGGGTGGGCAGACTCAACTTTTGCTGCTGCACCTGTGGTGGATAGGCACTTACTCCCAGTGGTGGTTCACAGGATCACCTGTGGTAAATTTGCCAGTGAGGCACACTGAAGCACTCTGAAGGGCCCTGGGAGTTTAGCCATGTAATTAAGTTGTCTGTGGGCAGGTATCCAGGATGAGTGAATACAAAATTTCTACTGCTGGGGGGAGTGCACCCTTTTTATTTGAGGTCACACCAGGGAGAGCTCACAGTGGCTCCTCAGAGCCCCCTGCAGTTAGATGGGCTCAGGGTACCTGCCAATTGGAACTTTGCATCTGTGGAGGTACGTTTGCTAGGCACAGCCCTCTATGGCACTCTGCAAGGTCCTGCACTGAGGTTGAGCTGCTGGGGTAGACGTGGGTAGTTATTTAGGAAGAGGGTATTCAGAAATTCTACTACGTGTCAGGGTGCCCTTGTTTGTGCTGAATCCCACCCAGCAGAGACTCAGAGCTGCTTCCAGAGTGCACTATGGATAGATGAGCTCAGGTATCCTAGGTATCCTGTTCCTTTGTGGAGGATCTTTTTTTTTTTTTTTTGCAGCCCTCTGATGATGCACCCTGAGGGGTCCTGCATTGAGGTTGAGCTGCAGGGGTAAATGTGGGTATTTATTCAGGAGTAGAGAATCCAGAAATTCTACTGAGGAGTCTTGCGCCCTTGTCTGTACAAAATCACACCTGCGGGGGCTCCCAGTAGCTCCCAGGCACTGCCTAGGGATTGGAGTGAGTAGCCTTGCTGCCTGTGCACTGGAAATGCGCTAATATGGACTGGAGTTCTGCCACTGGGGAGGGGGAGGTTGCACTTACTGCTTTGGAGGTGGAGGTCCCAGGGTCCACAGGTCTGCAGCTATGGCAGCAGGGTTTTGGCTGGAGTGGCTGCTGGGTCGCAGGGTAGTTCCAAGGCCTGTCTGGTTGGTGGTGTTGATGAGTTCCCAAAGAAAGGCCTTTTTCCCCTTCAAGATGGTGTGGGCTCCGTGTCTTGAGTCCCGCAATGTGGGGAGCACCCGCTGCAGTGGTAGTCTCTCCTTGTTCAAGAGAGCCTGGACTGCTAGCACCTGCTGTTCCTGCGAGATTTAACTGTCTCTTACTCACACACACACCACACACATCCACACAGTCTCCTTTCATCCCCTCACTCACTTCCTCTCCCTCATCCTGCCAGCAGCCATCTTTCTCTAGACTCCCTCTTTTCACATTTCTTACTTCATAAGCAGCAAGAAGAGACCAGGTGATGTCTTCAACCCTGTTCTTGGAAATCTCTAACTAGATAACCAAATTCATCAGCTACATATTTTGCTTTTTATGTAACTGCACATGACAATTTTGCTAAGCATTCTGCCACTATATAACAAGGATGCCCTCCCCCTAGTTTACAATAATAAATTCCTTTGAGTGCTCACTGGCATCACCCTTAAAGTTCAGATTTCTGTTAATCAGTCTGTTTTTGGCTTTTTCTATCATTTTGCTCAAAATCCTCCCAGCTTCTGTTCTCTGCTTGGTTCCAATTCTACTCCCCCAGTTTAGTTATATGTTACAGGTTCCAAAATCTGTATTAGTTATCTATTGCTGTGTAACAAGTATCACAAACTTAGCAGCCTAAAATCACACATCTATTTCCTCCTGGTTTCTGTGGGTCTGGAATCAGCAACTTAGCTGGACTCTGTTTTAGGGTTTCTCACAAGACTGCAGTCACCCTATGGCCTGTGCTGGGCTCCCATCTGGAGGCTGGACTGGGAAAGGGTCTATTTCTGAGCTCAGGTACACAGTTGTTGGGAGGTAGGGGTTCAGTTCCTTTCTCGTGTTGGAGAGAGGAGCCTCAATTCTTACCTAGCTCCTGGCCAGAGGCCGCCTTTCACTTCTTGCCTTGTGGACCTCCCCAGTGTGGCAACTGGCTTTATTAAAACCAGCAAGGAAGCCTGACTGGCCAGTGTGGCTTGCTGGTTGAGTGCTGACCCATGACCCTCAGAGGTCAAGGTTCAATCCCCAGTGGGGAACAAGAAGGAGTCAGCCAATCGATGATCCTCTCTCATTATCAATGTTTCTATCTCTCTCTTCTTCTCCCTTATTCTCTGAAATCAATAAAAATATATTAAAAAAAAACACAACCCAGCAAGGAAAAGCATCTGCTAGCAGGAGTCACTATCTTATGTAATCTAATCATGGAAGTAGCATTTTGTGAACATTAATTTGTAGGATACATTTTTGTAACTGACTTCTGATGGAGGTTTGAAAATAAAAATTGAAAATATAGCTTCATTTGGGATATAATTGAAAGGAATATTATGAGTTTATTAAAATAATTAAAAGAGTTAGTCTTCCATTTCTAAAAATGTACCTTTGTGGATTTCTCTGCTCTAAATGTGACTTATGCTAAACTAGAATCACTTTAAGGATGCATTATGCCCAATGAATACAATTGTCAATCCAATCTGCATCATATGTATAATTGTGGAACAGGCTCATTTGTCTTATTAAAACTTGAAATCTTTTGCTTTGTTCTTATTTTAGTTATCTATTGCTATATAACAAACTACTCCCAACACTTAGGGGCTTAAATGCAACAACCATTTTACTTCATCTTATGACCTTTTATGTGAGGAATTCAGGCCTGGCTTGCTGGGTAATTCTGCTTTACCTGAACTGACTGGGATTGCAGGGTGCTAACCAGCTGGTGGGTGCTCTGATCTGGAGTGTCCAAGACACGTTCACTCACATGTCCAATGCCTTGGAGAGGAGGAATGGAACATGGGGCTGAGCCCTAGAGACTCGAATTCTCTGTGGGGTTTCTTCGGCAAAGTTGCTGGACTTCCTAAGTGCTGGTTCAGGGTCTGAGAGTGAGTGTTCCATGACACAGGAAGTAGGACTTTCCTGTCTCTTGAGGTGCAGGCCTGGAAACTGGTGCAGCGTCACTTCCACCACATTCTGGTCGTCACCATCATCATAGAGCCTTTTCAGAGTCAAGGGGAGAGGACATAATCCCATGTCCCTGTGGGAGAAATGTAAAAGAATGTGTATCCTAGATGAACTGTCCCATAATTTCAATTGCTGAACAGCAAAAACTGAGTGCAACTGCACATTTATCTAATAATTGCCTCCCCCCCCAAAAGAACATGTATAGTTTTTATAATTCTTTTTTCTTATTTTATTTGTTTTGATTGTATTTATTTGTTTATTTTCCCTATTTCCCTTCCTACCCCCAAGTACATGCCCTCATCAGTCTTCCTCCCTAACTACCCCCCTCCCTCCCGCCGCCATTGTCCTGTATCCACTGGCTAAGCCTAGACACACATGTATACAAGTCCTTCGGTTGATCTTCTACAGGCCCCTCACCCCCAACCTCCCCTGCCTTCCCAGTAGGGGAGCAAAAGATTTCAAGTTTTAATAAAACAGTCTGTTCCTTGCTTCTTTGCCTCTGCATCTGCTTCCTCCCCACCCCCTGATTCTCGTCTTTAAAAACATCTTGTCCCTGTAGGCTAGAAATAAACCCACAAGAGCAAAAAAATGTTTTGGGTCCCAATTTCAATGTCCAATAGCTTTGAGTCCCAGTTTCAATGTCAAACAGTTCCTTATGTGTACATGTCCTCAAAGGTATCTGGACAAATGGTGGCAATGCTGGTCCGACCCTCTCTGGTTTGGTCCTAGGCATCCTGTAGCGATGCACAGCTGCTAACTGCTCACATGGCAAGGTGTCGTCAGCATCTTCCATCTCTAGACTGTTTCTCCTCTTGACTTAGTGGTTGGCGCAGACTGATTGTATTTATTAAAATATAATTTTATATCTGATTAATCTAAACATTAAATTTCGGCTTGTATTTTTTCTATCTTAATTTCATTTTTTAAATATTTTATTTTTATTGTATATGACAAAAGTATTGGCTCGAGGGTCTTTGGAAAATTTAGAAAACATTAGTCTTTCCTTTCAGGCAGTTTGAGAAATGCTGCTATAGATGATTCAGTTATCAGAGTGATGAGTGATACAACTGGGTGGATAAGCACATGGATCAGAGCAGCAGGCACTGGGGAGGAAGCTGGCATCTGGCCTCTGCTTCCACCACCAAGCTGAGCACCTTGGAACCCGATGTCATTCAATGTAAGGATAACGTTCTCTTTTCACACACATGAGATTCATTTGGCAAACCTATAGGCAGCTTTCTCCCATAGGGGTGCTGTTTCCCAATCATCCTCCCAGAGGGACAGCTGTCCTCTGCTACGTCATGAGCCCAGAAAGAGGAGGAGCCATTTCCATTGGGTATAGAGGCCTTTCCAGACTTGGGGTGGCGGTGTAAATTAAGGTCCTTCAAAGTCTTCATCATCAAAGACAAAGTTATTTAGAATTACCTGTAAAAATTTACTTTTGGATACTCAAAATCTAATAGTCCAAGTACAGAGCAGAGAGGACATAAGGGCTTTCGTTGACCCTAATGAATTAAATTTTAAAAAAGAATGTGTTTGTAAATTTCATTCATGGAAATTCATTTCTGGAAGGAAAGAAGTGAAAAGTGAGAGTTCCACTGCATTCCACCCTACTGAGAAAATGTATTCACCCACTCATTAATTTATAATAGGCTATCTTTGGGCTGGGCAGTGGGATACAAAAATAAATAAGATACAGTGACAGTCCCAAAGATGCTGCTATTTATTCCCCTATTACTCAGAATATGGTATTTATATTTGGGGTAATTGCAGAGGGTTCAGTTCTGATGCCACATGTTCATCAGAATATGGAAAATTAAAATGAATTCTGAGATAAAACTGGAAGGTGAAGTACTCAGATGATCACATTTGGATATGTTTCAAGGAACTAAAAATATTTGACCTAATGAAAAAAAGAGAGGGAACACTTGCTACTATTTTTTAATACCCCAAACTGTGCTGACCCATCTGAAAGCCACCAGCCATATGGGGCTACTTAATTCAAATTCACTAAAATAAAACATTCAGTTGTTTAGTTATAGTAGTAGCATTCCAATGTCCAATGGCTGTAAGTCCCTAGTGGCTATCATATTGGACAGCATAGATGTAGAATGATTTCATCATCAGAGGAAGTTCAATGGGGCTGAATAATATTCCATTGTGTGTAGTTTCTATTACTAATAAAAGGGTAATATGCTAATTAGACTGGGAGAACTTCCAGATATCCTTCTGGACAAAGCCATGGTGGCAGGGCTAAGGCAGAGATTGTTAGGGACTATCAGGAGGGGAGGGCAGTTGAGGGTGAGCAGGCCAGTGGGGAGGAATTGGGGGTGATCAAGCTGGCAGGAGGGCAAGCAGGCCGGCAGGAAGAGTGTTTAGGGGTGATCAGCTTGCAGGCAGGTGAGCAGTTAGGAGACAGTGGTCCTGGATTGCGAGAGGAATGTCCAACTGCTAGTTTAGGTCTAATCCTGGGGATCTCAACCAGCAGTCGTTCCCCCCTCGAGGGATCCCAGATTGTAGAGAGTGCAGGCCAGGCTGAGGGACATACCCGCTGTGCATGAATTTTGTGCACCAGACCATTAGTCCTATATAATAAAGAGGTAATAGGCAAATTGATAATCACTTCAACACCCAAGATGGCTACCCACATGTGGTCAAAGATGGTCACTCCCATGTAGACACAAGATGGTTGCCACAGATGGCCAGCACGGAAGGGCAGTTAAGGGCAGACAGTCCTGCAGGGAAGGGAATTGGGGTGACCAGGTCTGCAGGGGAGGGCAGTTGCGGGGGACCAGGCCATCAGGGGAGGGAAGTTAGGGGTGACCAGGCTAGTAAGAAAGAGCAGTTAGGGGTGACTGGGCCAGCAGGAGAGGGTAGTTGGGGGCAACTAGGCATGCAGGGGAGGGCATTTAGGGGCAACTAGGCCAGCAGGGGAGGGCAGTTAGGGGTGACTGAGCCAATAGAGGAGGGCAGTTAGGGGTGACTGGGTCAGCAGGAGAGGGCAATTGGGAGCAACCAGGCCTGCAGTGGAGGGAAGTTGGGGGCAACCAGGAGAGGGCAGTGGGGGCAACCAGGCCTTCAAATGAGGGCAGTTGGGTGTAATCAGGCTGGCAGGGGAGTGGTTAGGGGGTAATCAGGCTGGTAGGCAGAAGCGATTAGGGGCAATCAGGCAGGCAGGCAGGCAAGCGGTTGGGAGCCAACAGTCTTGCATTGTGAGAGGGATGTCCATTTGCCTGTTTAGGCCCAATCCCAGTGAGATTGGACTTAAATGAGCAGTTGGACATCCCTCAAGGGGTCCAAGCTTGGAAAGGGTGCAGGCTGGACTGAAGGACACACCCCTGTGCATGAATTTCATGCACCAGGCCTCTAGTATACTATATTTCCTTTATTCACCCATTGGTGGACATTTAGATTGCTTGCTTGATCACTGAGACTGAAAAATGAGAGTCCTTCAGTTAGAATATAAGAATAGTTGATGATGGCAGAGAGAGTAACATCACTTGATGTAAGTTCCTTCTTGTGGCTTGAAGCTTTATTCTGATCCCTTACCTTTCACCCTCCATCTCTTGCTGGGCCTCTATTGGCTGGTGCACCCAGATATTCTCAGTAGTTGACAAGGTGTGTATCACACACCCTCTAACTTCCAGCTGATGAAAACCACAGGGCTGATTAAGTAGCAGGAGCTTTTGAAGTATATTGGTCCCTTTCTTTTGCTTCCCGCTTACTCAGAGGGTAAGGAGAGTTATAGGGTTGTCAGGAGGGTATAGAATGGTCTGCAGGTTGACAGAAACCTGGAATAATTAATTTAGTGCTCAATTTCTACCAGGGCTGCAGCAAGGGCTTGCCTCCCCAGGATGCATGTTTTGTTCTGGGTCTCTATGAGCCCTTTGGAGCCACAGAGCTTCTGGCATAGGTGGGACCCAGGCTGCCCCACTAGGGTGATTTTGCCCAGGGCCACTGGGAATTGAAGGCTAATTTGTATGTTCTCATTGTAACAATTTCTGAAGCCTCAATTTCTGAGATCTTCCCTGGCACACTATAATTTCAGGATTGACAATGATGCTGACAAGAGTGAAAAGAAAACATATTTAGGGAAAAAGAAATTTCTCTCAACCTTTATTTTGACATCCAGCAGTAGGTGATGGATGCTTTAAATTACTCTTGATAAAAAGCTACCAGGAGGAGTTATTTTGCTTCACAGATACCTGGCAGGTCAAAACATACTCAAATTGAACATCTGTTCTCAAATTAAGTGCGGGGAATAGTAAGTTGAGTACTCATGCTCTAAAGAGGAAGGGAATTTAAAGAAGCATGTGTGGCCACAGCATTCTGGTGAGTCAAACTCGCTATGGACCAGGCAACTGGAGCGGTCACAGTGGGAGTCAATCACGGGCTGGTTTGGTTTAGGGATTGAGGGCTGATTTAAAGAGATGGACAAAACCCACCACTCAAGCCATGAGCAGAGCTGGGATGACAAGTACTGGATGAACAAGTCACTTTAAGGACCCTTCAATTTATTTCACAAGTCAGTCAATCTTTCTGAGGCCTTATTTCCACATCTGTGAAATGGGATGGTAATAACCTCACTATTGCTACATGGAGAGGAGGAAATGGTCATGAAACAGCTTCAAAAACTGTGCTTTCTTATGCAGTTGCTTTTTTTTGGGGGGGGGGGTGGAGATAAATAATATTTGCTTAAATAATAAAGGTGGTAAATGTGCTTCTGCAAACCATTTTCAACTTTTAACATAGCTGTGCAATGTATAAATATATATTTATGTAATTGTAAACAACATTTGTTGTGCAAACAATTATTGAGCACCCACTGTGTGCTGGGCATTTTGCTTGGTGCTGGACATATAACCCCAGAGAGGCAAAGTCCATATGATGCTTTGTTGTAACATCCTGACTCTCATTGCCTGATATTGTTTATAAATAATTCTGAGAATTATGGATTAAAAAATACAAATAATTCATTTTACTGTTATACTTTATTAAACTTATATAAGTTTCATGTGCAATAACTCGTGCTCAGGGAACTGAAGATTTAAGCAGTCAAGAAAGGTAGGGCAGTCTCTATATGAATTGATAAGGCATTCGTAAGCATTCTCCAAGAAGCAGAAATAAGACTAGGTCTTGAGTGCAAGAGGTTCATTTTGGAGGAAAACGTGTGGACACATGGAAATAACTGGGGGGGCTGAGTATGTTGCAGGCATGTTTGGGAAGAGGAGTTCAGCAGCCAAGAAGATGGGGTCTAGCTGGGCTCACCGATTTTTAGCTAAATTTACCACATTTGTACCTGCTTGTTGATAAAGTAGAAATACCTCAGTTGTGACTGGACCACTGAAATGTAACTGCAAAATAGTTGATGGAGTTTGAGTATAAAAATTCCAAAATAGGTCAGGGGTAAACCCTGGTTACGATTCCATTTGCCAGAGAATGGGTTAGAAATGAGCATGTGACCTCCCTACTGTCAATGAGATGAGCAGGCAGGTTTGGTGGGCAGGACCAGGTGGTTTGGGGAAGATTCCTTTCTTTTTTCCACATGTCTTTTTTGGATAGCAGTTCCTAGCTGACTTTCACTGATCTATCATCTGTCATCTGAGTGTATACATTTTCTTTATTGTTGGAGCCATTTTGAGTTGGATTTTCTGTGACTTAGCATCCTAGCTGATTCACTAATATTTTTTGAGAACTACAATGTGTCAACTGGTATAATAAGCATTATTTCATTCAACTTTACACATCTGCTCTAGAGGCAGATACTGTTATCTTTAGAGATGAGGAAACTTGTTGAAGGTCACAGAAAATGACAGAGCTAGGATGTGAGCCCAGGTTATTCAAGTCCTGAGCCTGAGCTCTATAATCATGGCCTAATTCCTTTCTGAATGGGCCAACATATTCATAATAAGACATAATTTTCTTATTAAAGAAAGTTGGAAGAAAAGGACTGATACATAAAAACCATCATATTATCAATTAAAAGCAATTGCCCATTTAAGGAAAACATTTGTAATGTACAAATATGTGAATACATGGTAGACAAAAGGTGAAGAGCTCTAATATGTAAAAAATACCTTATAGCCCTAGCCAGTTTGGTTCAGTGGATAGAGCGTCAGCCTGTGAACTGAAGGGTCCTGGGTTCGATTCTGGTCAAGGGCACATTCCCAGGTTGTGGGCTTGAACCTTAGTGGGGGACTTGCAGGAGGCAGCCAGTTCATGATTCTCTCTCATCATGGATGTTTCTGTCTCTTGCTCCCTCTTCCTTTCTCTCTGAAATCAATAAAAAAATACAAAAAAAATACGTTACAAATAAAAAAGATATGTAAGGATTTTCAATATAAAAGAGAAAATTAAAAAAGAATATTTCCAATTGGAAATGGAAATGACATTAATTTGTGATTCACAAAAAGGAAAATCCAGTTGACAAATAAATAAAAAAACTTAATCAAAGACATAAATAAGCCTCACAGAACAAATGTGCATATAAAATTGGTGATTATGAAAGAAAAAAGTGTTTATAGCTAATGCTGACAAGGAAGCAGTAACATTAGCATTCTCATAAACTTCTGTGTATATAAATTGGTAATTGACATTTGTCTTAAATAGTTTTCATTCAGTCAACATCTAGGAATTAATCCTAATAAGAGGTTACCCAATATCTTTTGTTCAAAGAGATACAAGCAGTAGTTATAAAATCGAAATTGAATAGAATCTACACGTTCAACAATAGAATAGCAAAATAACATGTGGCTCTACAGGATGGTCCATCAGGTTACTTGTAAGTAATCCCATATCCCACAGGGTGGCTGTAGGGGCTGAGACTCAGTGCCATCAATTTCCTAGACATCTTTGGTTTTCCATCCTCCATCCTTCCGAGCATGTCTTTGGTCCCCATGAGGCAAGATGATTGAACCACTTTCAGCTTCACAACAAGAAAATTAAATGTCTGGGACTGTGTTTGCATTACTAAAGCTTTATTTCCTCAACAGTTCCTAGCCGACCTCCACTTCCACCCCACGGACCAGACTGTGCTTGGTTGGTGTTTTTAATGAGGTTCAGTATCCCATTTTGTCACATGCTTATTCTGAGTTCTGTTTCCTTGATCAATGTGCCCCTTTCTGCAACTTTTAATTGCAGTAACTTTGTAGTATGTTTTGACATTTGGTAGGACAGATCTTCCACATTATTCTTTACATGGAAACATGGGCTCCTCTTCACATTTAGTGTTCTAGACAAAATTTAAAGTTAAAGCTTAACTCTTTTGACAGATTTTGATTGCAATAGTGCTCAATTTATGATTAATTTGGCAAATATAACATGATATAATGATTGCAAAGTAGCCCCATGAAGGTGTTACCATGGACTTAGCTAGCTATTTGTTTTAGATCTTCTATTTTCATTTAACCCATCTTATTTTATCCTTTTTTAAAAATATATTTTTTATTGATTTCAAAGAGGAAGGGAGAGGGAGAGAGAGAGAGAAACATCAATGGTAAGAGAGAATCATTGATTGTCTGCCTCCTGCATGCCCCTCATTGGGGATTGAGCCTACAACCTAAGCATGTGCCTTGACTGGGAATCAAACCACGACCTCTTGGTTCATAGGTTGACATTCAACCTCTGAGCCATTTAACCCATTTTAAATAGCACTTTAAGAAACACCATTGTATAAAAATTTTGCAGTAACCTCAGATCATTTTTTTTCATTATAAATTCTTACAATTTGCTCATGAAAAGTTATCAGGTCAAAGTGTGTACAGATTTTTAAGGTTTTACATGTATTGTCAAACTGTCCTCTAGAAAGGCCTACTCCAATATGGTTAAACAATAATAAAGTTAAACAATAAATCCAGATTCGTCCCTTCTCCAGTCCCTAGCCCCCAACCTTCTACTCTTGTTTCTATGAATTTGACAACTTTAAGTACCTCATGTAAGTGGAACCACACAGTATTTGCCTCTTTGTAACTGGCTCAATTTACTCAGCATAAGGTCCCAAAAGTTCATCCACATTGTAAAGTGTATTAAGATGTCCCTCTTCCTTTTTAAGGTGGAATAATACTCTTGCTTATTCTTAAGGTCCTATTTGGAGCCTTAAAGGCCTTCTAAGTTCATGGAAGTGCCGGGATTGCGCTGCAAACCAGCCCAAGACAGAGCCTGCCTGGGAAATCTCATGGTGTGAACTTTGTAGTCTTCTGCCTTTATCATTCCCCTCTATATCTGTGCCTCCTGTGTCCCCAAGGGAACCAGGTCCTCTTCGAGTTTCCTGGGAAGGGCTTAGTGAGCCAAGAAATGTCCTGCACTTCCTCTGCGCCTGATCAGAAGCCAAGCCTGTATAATTTCTCTATATAATAGGTTCCCTCTTTTCTGGAGTGGTGGTGGGGTTTGCTACAGTATAGAAATAGCAATTGTAGGTGAAAAGGGCAACCGTAAAGAGAAAACTATCTATTATTACATTAAAAAAAATAGAGCTTGAGCTATGTTTTCTTTTTCTATAATTCACGCCTGCTGCTTGGGAAAGGCAAGCCACTAAGGAGGAATGGGCCTTCTGTTGCAAATTCTAGTCCTCAACAGGGTTTTAAAAAATATGAATAATTTTCCTTCTCCTCCTGCCATGAAACTGAAATAGTTAATTTATATAGCTCTCACCTTAGGCGTGAACTTTAAATTAAACACTTAGAGTGTTAGCAATTAATGTAAGAGAAATTCACCCAGCGACAGGAATGAGTGGGCTTTACAGTGGGGTGGAATTGAGTGCATGTAAAAGGGGTTCAACAATGTGATCTTGTGTCCTGGGCGCCCAGGAGATTTTCCTTGAACTGGTTCATGTAGTCAAAAGCCTTACATTCTTGTCTGAAGGACAGTTGAGATAATTTTAATTATAATGGAGATTTTATGCTGTGAACATCTTTAAAAGAATGGATGTAGAGGTGTTAGCGTGGTGAAGGATACACAGCAGGCCTGCATTAACGTGCACCCCCTTGTCTGCCAGTGCGGTCTATCCTCATCAAGACTCAAGATAACTGGGAAAGGTGAAGCGAGGCTGAGAGAGAGGCCAGGGAGGTTAAGCATGTTAACATTTCCATTGTCTAAAAGTGGAAAATGGAACCAATAAAGCAGGTTGAGTTCCTCCCCTTCCCACTGTAATGTATGCCAGAATGTCACAAGGACTCATTGTCTGCAATGAATACAAAAATATGGGCGATTCAGGCTGAATAATGAAAACGTCAGTGATTCCACAAAAGCATCCCACTTGCATTAAGTTCATCTGGGAGGGGTTTATCCTTACTTATTTTTCCCCAACAAGGCTGCTTCTTGAATAGTATAATCTTTAATGTTTAAGCTAAACCTAGCATTCCTTTTTCCCCCTCTCTTCTTTCTCGGTTTCTAAAATGCAAGAAACCACAGAATAAAATAAAGTGAAGTCACTGTATTTGTTTCCCCCCACCCCAACCTCTTCTTTCAGGTCAAAGACTGTTGTGATTTTGATGCAAACAACCTAATAATTTTCACAGGAAGTGACTGTGGGGATTTCGGCAGTGTGTGTGATCAATGGTACTGTCAGGCTTCTTTGCCTTCAAAGAACTTGTTCAGAAGTCCTGGCACTGGTCCAGCGTGCAGTCAGACACGAGTCCCTGCTCAGTACTGAGTCTGAGACCTGCTGGGCCACCAGGACAGACGGTTTAAGAGCCGGGCAATACAGTACAAGGAGTCTTTCCTGTTTCTCTGTGTCTCTTGCTCTTAGAGAAAGGGCCTTCAGGATGGAGCATTTTAGGACTCAGAAGTGATTTTGAACTGGAGTGGAGCTTCTCAGAGTGAAGGAGCCTGCTACAAAGATGGCGGGGTGGGATATTTGGCTCTCTCTGATTGTAGGGGAGGGGTTAGGAGACAGAGAGTGAAAGGAGAGGGCATTGGAGTATTTGGGTATTTTGGTCATGTTACATTCTGCCCTTCGTTAGGAAAAACCCCCATGGAAACCTTTTTCTCCTCTGGTTGACTCAACCCTGGCCCTCAGAGACCAAAACTAGGACAAATCGGGTGGCTCTGTCACACCATGCTGACCATTTCTGATTTTGGCCACAACTGCCCTGCTCAGTTCAGCACTTGCTGGGCCTGCTGCCATGCCTCACTTTTCTCCTAAGCAGAGGGACCTTTATCTTAACTGAGCACTGCTGTGGGTTTTCATACTGTGGACAGAGACATTGATAGATGTGGCAGCCTCCAGTCCTGCAAATGGACAACTAGGAGGCCGGTTCTGCAAAGGAGTCATGCCCAGGGCACGCCGCAGTATCTGGGTGGACCAGATTATTAGCCCATCCTTTACTGGTTTCCCTTCCTCATTGTCTCATTTCCCTCACTCCTGCTTTCTGGGATCCCTATCAAATAAACTGCTTGCAACCAAGTTTTGATCTCTGGACCTGCTAGGGAGAACTCAATATAAGAAGGTTGAGGGAGGTGAGCTTCCATGCTCAAAGGGCCAGCGCTACTCTGCTTGGCCAACCATGTGTTAAATTTGCATTTCTCTGATTATTAGTGACAGTGAGAATCTTTTCCTATGTCTTTTGGTCATTTATATGTCCTCTTTGGAGAAGTGTTTATTCAGATCGTTTGTCTAGAAATCAGTTGCACTTTTATATACAAATAATGAACTCCCAGAAAGGAAAACTAAAAACAAAACAAACAAACAAAAAACATAAAACACACACACACACACACACACACACACACAACAACAACAACAACAACAACCAAATAAAAACAAAACAAAACCCCAATACCATTCACAATTGCTTTAAAAAGAATAAAATCCCTAGGAATAAATTTAACCAAAGATGTAAAAAACTTGTATTTGAAAAATGAGAGACACTGTAGAAAGAAATCGAAGGAGATACAGATAAGAAGAAACATCTGCCGAGAATCCAAGATGGCGGCATAGGTAAACACCTACACTGCTGCCTCGCACAACAATTTCAAAACTACAACTAAAAGACAGAACAGGCCCAAACCGGTTTGGCTCAGTGGATAGAGCGTCGACCTGTGGACTGAAAGGTCCTGGGTTCGATTCCGGTCAAGAGCATGTACCTCGGTTGTGGGCATATCCCCAGTTGGAGGTGTGCAGGAGGCGGCTGATCCATGTCTCTCTCTCATTGATGTTTCTAACTCTCTATCCCTCTCCCTTCCTCTCTGTAAAAAAATCAATAAAATATATTTTAAAATAAATAAATAAAAGACAGAATGGACATCATCCAGAACCACAGGAAAGCTGGCTGAGTGTAAGTTTTACAGTTAGAAGGAAAGAGAGGGGCTCACAGAAACCCAGAGGAGCTGCAAAAAGCTGAGGTACGGAGACGCACGTGCTGAGAGAGCTGGTGCTGGAGTATCTGGCTGGCTTTCTCTGGCGGGAGGGAAATGGAGACTCCTAACGGCATTGAACCCTTTATCTTTCAACACTAAACCCCAGATCCAGCAGAAACTCATACTCTGATCTTTTGGACTGTTAAAAGGGAGAGGTGCACAGAAATTTAGGGGAGTCACAAAAGATCAGAGGTCTGGTGGCGTGCATGGCACTGCATAGAGGACAGATTGCTGATTGTGCCGCTAGCTTTCGGGAGTGGGCGGGAGACAGACCCTCACAACTGTGCCACTTCTGACTCCACTAAGCCCCTGTTTCGGGTGAAACCCTGGAGACCTAGACTTGTGTGGTCCTGGGGCGCAGGGGAGATGGAAAGGCAGCAGTCTAGAGGCACTGCGGGCGCGTGTGCACAAGGACCTCTCCAGCAATTACCCAATCACGTGAGACTCAGGGGCCGTGGAGGGCGGGGCCGACTGGAAGGCAAGGTGGTCCCTTAAGCCCTGAGACTCCACCCATCCCAAGCTCAACAGAGGCTTCTTTGGTTTTGCAATTCTGGTATCATAAGGCTGAATTCAACACAGAAGTTTCCCTGGCATAGTGAAAATGCCGAGATAAGGGAAGGGATCACAAACAAAAGAAATGGAGGAAAAAAATGACTGGATATAAAGTTCAAAACCACGCTTATAAGGTTTTTCAAGAATATGCTAGAAAAGATGGATAAATTTATCAAGTCCCAAGAGGAGATGCAAAAGGACCAACTAGAGATGCTAGAGATGATGGATAAATTTAGCGAGTCCCAAGAGGAGATGAAAAAGGACCATCTAGAGACACTGACTGAAATAAAAAATATTATACAGAGTACTAACAGCAGACTAGAGAAAGGCAAGAATCAAGTCAAAAACACTCAACTGGAAAAGCAAGAAGAGAAAAGAATCGAAATATGTGAAGATAATGTAAGGAGCCTCTGGGACAGCTTCAACACACCAACATCAGAATTGTGGGGGTGCCAGAAGAAGAGAGAGAGCAAGATACTGAAAACCTATTTAAAGAAATAATGACTGAAAACTTCCCACACCTGGTAAAAGAACTGGACTTACAAGTCCAGGAAGCACACAGAACCCCATATAAAAGGAATCCAAAGAGGACCACACTAAGACACATCATAATTAAAATACCAAGAGCAAAAGACAAAGAGAGAATATTAAAAGCAGCAAGACAAAAACAGTTCATTACCTACAAGGGAGCACCCATACGACTGTCAGCTGATTTCTCAACAGAAACGATGCAGGCCAGATGGGAGTGACAAGAAATATTCAACATGATGAGTAGCAAGATCCTACAACCAAGAATAATCTATCCAGCAAAGCTATCATTCAGAATTGAAGGGCAGATAAAGAGCTTCACATATAAGAAAAAGCTAAAGGAGTTCATCACCACCAAAGCAGAATTATATGAAATGCTGAAGGGTTTTCTTTAAGAAGAGGAAGAAGAAAACAGTAAAGGTAAAAATTATGAACAACAAATACATATCTATCAACAAGTGAGTCTAAAAATTAAGTGAATTAGAAATTTGATCAACAGAATAAACTGGTGAATATAATAGAATCAGGAGCACAGAAAGGGAGTGGACTGATAATTCTCAGGGGGAAAGAGGTGAGGGGTGTG
>PVJN01036945.1:0-11661 GCA_004026805.1 Lasiurus borealis | reverse complement strand
CCATCAGGCCTCGGGCCACCCCGTTTCCCATCAGGCCCCGGGCCACCCCGTTTCCCACCAGGCCTCTGGCCACCCAGTTTCCCCACCAGGCCTCGGCCCGCACTCACCGGAAGGCGACGCCGGCCATGTCAAACATGAGCCTGGCGGCGGTGGTCTCCTCGCTGTCGTGGTACTTGTCGGACATGAAAATCACCTCCCTGATGCCTGGAACAGCAGCACGCAAGAAGCCCCGTTAGCGCAGGCAGTGACGCCGCCCCATGCCCTGTGGGTGCCCGGCCAGCCGTCTTCTGTACGAAAAGCACCCCCTTCACAGCCGGGTCTGCGGCCCACCGCCTCTCCCGAGGGCGCGTCCACACAGCGCCAGCCCAGCGGCTGCAGCCAGGAGCCCGCTCCATCCAGCAGCCCCGGTCCGGCAGCCACAGGCGGTGTGGGATCTGCCCTCCAGCCTTCATGGATTTTTTAATTTTTTAACAAATGCAAAGTGAGAACAGGTCAGGCCGGCAAGCCTCCATCCGAGGAACAAATCTCCACGTTTCCTTTTCCACGGCATCAGACCGCCTTTCTTCACGAGGCACTCACTGCGGAACGCGGAGGCTGGTGGCAGGGAGGGGCGCGTTCTGGCAAAATGGGAGACCAGCCACCTCCCGGCCGCTCTGCAGACCCCCGGAGCGGCCGGTGCTTCTCCCGTCTCCCAGCAGCGCCCATCGATTGGAGGCAGAGACGGGCCGCACTCCCTCCACCGGCTCCGCAGGGACAGCTGGGGATGGCCTCCCAGGGCCCGTGCGGCTCTGCCCTCGCCTGCACCGCCTCAGGGCTGTGTCCCCAAGGACCTTCCAGTGCCCACCGGGGAGCCACAGATACTCCAGTTCTGACACCAGCAGAGCCCTCTCTGGCCCACACGCTAAGTCTTTAAAACTCACACCGAGCCCCCACCGGTGTGGCTCAGTGGATAGAGTGTCAGCCTGCAGACTCAACGGTCCCAGGTTTGATTCCGGTCAAGGGCATGTATCTTGGTTGCAGGCACATCCCCAGTAAGGGGTGTGCAGCTGATCGATATTTCTAACTCTCCCTCTCCATCCCTCTCTATAAAAAAAAAAAAAACAATAAAATACAGCGGTACCGCGAGATACGAGTGCCCTAACATGTGAGATTTTTGAGATACGAGCCATCGAGCAAGCGATTTTTGCTTTGAAATACGAGCAACAGTTGAGATAGGAGTAATCTTGTGGATCGGCCGGCTGCACACGACCCACCAGTTTACCGAGACTCGAGTGTCTCATAGTTTCCCACGCCTCAAGGTTACGGAACAAATTGAACTTGTATCTCGAGGTACCACTGTATATTTAAAATAAATAAATAAAACTCACGCCAAGAGTTTTACTGGAGACAACGTGTGGGTGAATCTTAGATGGGACAAGCTGACAAAAGGTGAAATGTTCAGAACACAATGCCGTCGCTTTGAGGTCAGAAAAACTTAACGTGGCACCGCTGGAGTCTCGTGACATTAAAACACAGAGGTACGGTTAGGTCCTCACGCATCTACTCTACATGAGCTGCAAATTAAAATTACACGTACAGCCTCCCAGCCGACCTTGCATCTGGCAGAAACTCATTTATCTGATGCCTGAAAAGGCAGCAAGCAAGAAGCCCTGTCAGCACAGGCATCCCTGCACGGTCTGCCGGAGGACAGAAAACAGACAGAATGATAGGCAAAGCCCGTGTGGCTTCTCGGCAGCTACAGCTGAAGGAGTGGCAAATGAGATGAGAACCACGTTAAGAAGAATCACGGAGGGCCAAAACCAGTGTTGCTCAGTGGATAGAGCGTCGGCCTGCAGACTAAAAGGTCCCAGGTTCGATTCCGGTCAAGGGCATGTACATTGGTTGTGGGCACATCCCCAGTGTGGGGCGTGCAGGAGGCGGCTGATCGATGTCTCTCTCTCATCGATGTTTCTAACTCTCTGTCCCTCTCCCTTCCTCTCTGTAAAAAATCAATAAAATATATTTAATAAAAAAAAAAGAATCACAGAGGATGCGATTCGTCGAAGAATCCCTGGCACCGCTCAAACGCAAAACACGGGAAGCGCCCTGCAAACTCGATCGTGCATTTAGATCCGAACAGCAGCCACGTCGGCTCAGGCCCATCGGCGAGGACGGCGAGGACAGCGAGGACGGTGAGGACGGCAAAGGGCAGGCCGGGCGCAGGCCTGACAGAGGGGCCACCCGCCTGCCCGCCGGTGCCTACCTGCCTGGATGATGAGCTTGGCGCACTCGTTGCACGGGAACAGGGCCACGTAGATGGTGCAGCCCTTCACGTCGGCCGAGTTCTTGTTCATGATGGCGTTCAGCTCGGCGTGGCACACTGCGGGCGGGCGGGAGGAGACACTGAGGCCGGGCGCGGGGAGGACGCACGCACGCAGGGTGCTGACGTGCTCTGTCCCGCCCTCTGACATGACACCAACAGACTCGATTTAAAAAAATAATGTTATTAGAAACTGGAAGCGCTTAGAATGCCAACGAGGGCCAGGGGGCCCGGCGGCCTGGCCATTCGAGCAGCCCAGGCTCTGGCTGCACCGAGAGCCGCCAGGAGTGGCCGGGGCCGGTGCCTCCCCCATCCCCAGTGCAGCCACCACTGGGCCCGGAACTGCCCACATCACACGGAGCTGGTGTCCACACGCAGGCTTGGGCTTTCTATGTGCCCACGGACAGGGCCTCGAGACTCCCTGTGTTCAGCAGGGAGTGTGGGGCCGTCATAACTGATCCTGGTAAGGGCACCGGCCAGGCCGGCTCCAGGCCACAGACAGCACCCGGCAGGGAGCCGGCCTCCTGACCAAGCACCTCCCCCACCTTCGCATCCTCCCCCTGCAACTGCGGCGGCCTCGAGGTGCCAGGCCCCACTTCACCACTGAGAGCGGGCGACACCCCCACCCCACACCCGGGACACAAACATGCTCTCCTCGGTGTGCAGGACTCGCGCCAGCTCTCAGAGAGTACAGATCCACTAACACAGCGGTTCTCAACCTGTGGGTCGCGACCCCTTTGGGGGTCGAATGACCCTTTCACAGGGGTCGCCTAAGACCATCAGAAAACACCTATTTCCCATGGTCTTAGGAACCAACACACCGCTCCTCAGTGTAGCAAAGTGTAGCCATGTCGTTTACTGTTGTCCTAGGAAGACTGTTGCCCATGCTACACCACGATTCAAGGCAAAATTTCATTTATTTGTCAGTAGAAATAAATATTTCACAATATATAACCACATATTGTTTTTGTGATTAATCCCTATGCTCTAATGATGTTCCATGTGTAACAATGAAAATACATCCTGCCTATCAGATATTTACATGACAGTAGCAAGATGACAGTGATGAAGTAGCCACGGAAATAATTTTATGGTTGGAGGTCACCACCCCATGAGGAGCTGTCTTAAAGGGTCACGGCCTTAGGAAGGTGGAGAACCGCAGCCCTCACGGAACAAAAGCAATCTGAAAAGATGCTCAGTCACCCGGTTTTTAGCTTCTCCCTCGAGTGCCCCGTCTCCTTCCTCCGTGTCTTCCAGAGCAGCCAATCGGCGCCAGGACAGGCTCTGACCGCCGCACGGGAGTCTCCTCGGCCGGGCCAAGGGCGAGCCTCTTGCCTCGGGAATGCATATAAAACCGCCACTTGTCTGGAAGCGATGCTTTCCAAGCTGCAGGTCACGACCCCGGCGTCGTGAGCTATAAACAGCGTTTCCTCTTCTTTTAAAGAAGACGAGCGCTGAGGTTAGAATGCACCCACGTGGCAAGGCTAGGTACTGCTCCCAAAACCTGCCGTGTGAGTTACATGTGTGTGTGTCGTTGGGGTTCTTTTATGCAGGAAAACCGTGTTTGTCCCCAGGTAAAAAGTTTCAGAAACATTGCTCCAAGACAGTGGTTGGCAAACTGCGGCTCTTGAGCCACAGGCGGCTCTTTGGCCCCTGGAGTGTGGCTCTTCCACAAAATACCACGTGCGGGCGCGCACGTACGGTGAGACTGAAACTTCGTGGCCCGTGCGCAGATGAGTGCAAGAACCAACCCAGGAGAAGGGTTCTCATGGGGATCCTGAGAACAGCATAGTTTTTTTTTGTGTGTTTTTTAATATATTTTATTGATTTTTTTTTTTTTACAGAGATGAAGGGAGAGGGGTAGAGAATTAGAAACATCAGTGAGAGAGAGACATCGATCAGCTGCCTCCTGCACACCCCCCACTAGGGATGTGCCCGCAACCAAGATACATGCCCTTGGCCGGAATCGAACCCGGAACCTTTCAGTCTGCAGGCTGACGCTCCATCCAGAGCCAAACCAGCTAGGGCAAGAATGGCGTAGTTTTATAGTCATTGGAATAAAGGACTCAGTACTCCAAGGAGAGAGTGTCTAGGATGTAATTCATAGGGTAAATGGTCAAAAAAAAAAAGGGGGCAAATTTTCCAACTATTTGCCTAGAACTACGCGTCGATGGCTGGGCAATGAGCAGAACAACTTCCCAACACTGCAAGCGTGTTTGCTAAGCACCACGAGTCCCACAAAACCCTCTGGTCATTCTCCACATCACCGGAAGGGAACGGAGCTCAAGGCTGAGCGTATGGGATCAACACTCCCAGTTCTCACCGCCAGGGGGGGGGCCTGTGCCTCAGACAATTACAGGACGGTTGCTAAGCTCTGGTCTTTTTCTGCCCCCTTTTCTATTACCGTTTCCCAGAAAAGTAAGACCTCCCCCGAAAATAAGACCTACTTCCAGTGTTGCCTCTCGCTGTCCTATCAGGCATCCCCCCGAAAATAAGACCTCCCCGATCATAGGGCCTCCCCCGAACATAAGGCCTCCCCAGAATAGAAGGCCCCCAAAGCTACTGTCAGTCGTCTGACTCCTGATGTAAAGAGACCTCGCCCTGCCCGAACAGCTCCGGCTGCGCTGCGGCCCATCCGTGAGCTGGTTGGTGATGACGACTACCGCATCGTAAACAGGTCATACATTCCCTTCTTTTTATTGTTGTTCAACAATAAAGGTGTACCGAATTCTTTCTCATGGAAAAATAAGACATCCCCTGAAAATAAGACCTAGCGCCTCTTTGGGAGCAAAAATTAATACAAGATACTGTCTTATTTTCGGGGAAACCAGGTACTAACTGTCAGGACGCAGCACCACATTAACCCCGGACCGTGAGGCAGAGATTGCATAATTAGAAAACTGTTATTTTTCAAATTCCCTCCCCCCGGAGCGTGATTAATCCTCACTGTCTCGGGGAGGCGGTTCGCTGCAAGTTTGACAAATTAACAGGATACATTCCGTCCCCGGTTCGATTTAGATTTAAGAGATTCGACATTTTACAAATTTGACTTTCATCTCACTTGATATAAGACTCATGCAGTATCTATTTTAGACAGCAGTGTTTTTAAGGTCACTGTAATAGATTAAAAAAAAAACACACACAACACAACACCTGTCTGGCCAGTGTGGCTCAGTTGTTGAGCTCTGACCCCGGAACCGGGAGGTCATGGTTCGATTCCCAGTCAGGGGCACGTGCCCAGGTGGTGGGCTCCGTCGCCGGTGAGGGGTATGCGTGAGGGAGGCAGCGGATCAGTGACTCTCTCTATCATTGATGTTTCTGTTTCCTTCTCCCTCTCCCTTCCTCAAGCTCTGAAATCAGTAAAAACATGATACAGTGGTACCTCGAGATACGAGTGCCCTAACGTACGAGATTTTTGAGATATGAGCTGTCGAGCGAGTGATTTTTGCTTTGAAATACGAGCAACATTTGAGATAGGAGTCATCACACGGATCGGCTGGCTGCACACGACCCACCAGTTTACCGCCACTCGAGCGTCTCCTAGTTTCCCACGCCTCAAGGTGACGGAATGAATTAAACTCGTATCTCGAGGTACCACTGTATTTAAAACACAGCACCACTGAAACTGGCGTGGCTCAGTGGATAGAGCGGCGGCCTGCGGATTGAAAGGCCCCCGGTTCGATTCCGGTCAAGGGCATGTACCTTGGTGGCGGGCACCATCCCCAGTGGGGGGAGTACAGGAGGCGGCTGATGGATGTCTCTCTCTCATGGATATTTCTGACTCTCTGTACCTCTCCCTTCCTCTCTGTAAAAAACAAATAAAATGTAGTATTTTTAAAAAAACACAGCACCTTCTCTAAAAATACCCAAACCCCTGAATAAAGCTAAACAGATGCTGAGCGCTGAGCAGGAGCAGTGTGGCTGCCTTGGTGACCTGCAGGTGTGCCCAGCCCGGGACAGGAGCCCGTGGGGACGGGAGGGGGTTTGCAGTCGGGAAAACTAAGTTTCTCCGCCAGGAAAAGAAACTCGGACCCTTTCAGATCGCTCGCTGTCAGCGGCGTGGCGCTTTAAGAGAGGCCGCCCTCGGGCTGAAGGGCACTCTACCCAGGCCAGCGGAGGAGCAGAGCAGAGTGGCAGCTCTGTGAGGTCGGTGAGAGGGCCGGCCAGCGGCCCCCACTGCCCCCTAGCCGGGACCTGTGCCACCTCTGCCACCACGCGCTGGGTGGCCCTGCCCGGCCTCGGGCGCCCTGGGGAAGCGCCCCCGCCCCTGCCCTGGCAGGTCCCGGCCCCGCGGCCACCCGCCGTCACCGCACAGACAGCGCGGCTCCCGCGCACGACAGAGGCCAGGACCCGGGCCCAGAGCGTCTGCTCCGGCCTTCTGGGAGAAGAAGGTGGGGCGTCTCACCCCCCACCCCGCAGTCAACAGCTGACATGAAGGTCGGCCGGTGAGTGTTTAAAAATACCTCCATTCTCATTTAATAGACTCAGGAGCACAGAAAGGGAGTGGACTGACAATTCTCAGGGGGAAAGGGGTGAGGGGGTGCAGGGAGAGACTGGACAAAAACCATACACCTATGGACGAGGTCAATGGGAGGGAGGTAAGGGCAGAGGGAGGGGTGGGAACTGGGTGGAGGGGAGCTATGGAGGGGAAAAAAGAGAAGCAAATGTAATAATCTGAAGAATAAAGATTTAATTAAAAAACAAATAAATGTCTAAATAAATAACTCGATGCCAATTTGTAAAAGATATTCCTGTTCTGAAGACAAGACTGGTGTCCTCACTTCTTGAAAGACGGGTCTGAGTGCATGCACTTCTGGAGTCACTAACCCAGGTCCATCTCCCACAGGCACGGCACCCCCTAACCCCACCCCCGCCACTGCCCTGGGTGCCTCAGAGCCTGCTGGGTACACACCGGGGTGAGGGCAGGGAGGGGGGGGGCAGGCACTGGCTCCTCTCCGATCCGTTTCGGGGACTCTCTCAGCCTCCAAAGGGAAAATGGAATTTCAAGGACTTCCTTCTTAATCACCGGGAGAGAGCCTGACAGGGCCTCGTTCATCACCGGCCTCCGGTACCGGCCCTCCGAGACGGTCATTACCGACGGGGTCGCCTCCAGACGGAGGCCCCTCCCACCCGCCACCACCCAGCGCCCCCCCCAGACGGTTAGAACATGTTTGTTATTAAGGCAACGCCCCCCCCCCAAATCCAAGGCAATCAATCGCTTCTAGAATTGGGCCCCAATCAATCAATACCACTCCCGCTGGTGGTGCGACCCTCTGCCTTGTGAAGCCTTGGCCTCGGCCTGTGAAAGTGGGGAGGAGAGGAGAGGCCCGAGGGGGACAGACAGACAGACACAGCGCCCCCTCGCCTCTCCAGCCACCCAGCTGAGGCCAGGGGCTCTGCCGATGGGGACATCCATTCCTCTCTCTCTCTCTCTCTCTCTCTCTCTCTCTCTCTCTCTCTCGACCAGATTATCCCCATCAGCGAACAATGTCAGCAAAAACCCACGACCGCCAGACCCTCCCCTCCCACAAACAGCATCCACTGTGCTCGGCCCTGGCTCCCAGGCCAGCCAAAGCAAAAATCACTCGCTCGACGGCTCATATCTCAAAGATCTCGTATGTTAGGGCACTCGTATCTCGAGGATAACTGTACTCCTTCCTTTCTAGCTGGTTCCAGAGCAGCCCTGGTCTCCCTCCAAAGGGCTCCACGTGTGCCTCTTCCAGTCAGACATCCTTCTGTGCTGGGGAACGTCCGTCGTCCTCCCCGGCTTCTAAGCCCGTGCTTCAGGGGTGCGTCTGTGGGCGTCCCTGTCTGGCTCACACTCGCCCGAGAGCAGGAGCAGACCCGCGCCTCCGAGGAGGGGGACGAGGCCGGGTCTATTCACCCATCCACCTGCAGAGATGCAATCTCTGTCCCCGCCCCCCGCTGCTCTGCTGGGAGGTGGGGGACCGACCTTCCCCCAGGATGCTTTAGAACTCCCCGCAAAGCCCCCGGGAAGAGGAAGAGCACCGGAGTCTAAGGCCACCAAAGCGATGACACTGTTTAATTTTCCCTTGGGATTCTAGAAGGGGAGGCGTCCTCAGGGATCATTTATTTCACAGAGACATGGAGGAACAAACGTCCAGCCATGAATCTCGCAAGCTCACGGTCACTGCGCTCAAAGGCACCACCACACCGGGACCCGGGGCCTACGGCCGGGCCGGCATTCCTCCCGAGAATCCAGTCGCCGCCGTGGTAACCAGCGGCTGGGGGTGTACATGAAAGTCGCGTCCGCCCCTCCAAACAGAAAGCCAAGTCCTCAGAGGTCAAAGGGAAACCAGCACAAACACCCGCGAAAATCTCCAGGAACCAGGCCTGAGTGCCTCTGCAGGGAGCAAACGGTATTACACATGCCACTGCAACGCCAGAGCCAGCAAAGCTTAGGAAGGAGGGATTCTTGAAAAAACAAAGTAAAGTAAGAGCAGTCATTCAGGCCAGAAGATCAGTGCACATCAGCGCAAGGGCCAGAGACTGATGAACAGAATAAAGACCATGAGGCTCACGGTTGTCAGGGTCCTCCTGTACCCCGCTGTGTGGGGGGACCCAGAGCGTCTCAGCAAAGGCTTCCCAGACCTAAGAAATTAAAGAAGTCGCCCTAACCGGTGTGGCTCAGAGGACAGAGCGTAGGTCTGCAGACTGAAGGGTCCCAGGTTCAATTCCAGTCAAGGGCATGTAACTTGGTTGCAGGCTCATCCCCAGTGGGGGGTGTGCAGGAGGAGGCGGCTGATTGATGTCTCTCCCTCATTATTGTTTCTAACTCTCTACCCCACTCCCTTCCTCTTTGTGAAAAATCAAATTTTTTTTAAAAAGTTACCTTCATCTCCAGAAACAGCCTCCTGCACTCAGATCCGTCCTGTGCTCACAAACTACAACCAGAAGTCGGTTGCCTGTGACCCTGGAATGCTTCTGAGGAGATTAACTTCTGCACAAACCCTTTCTTCTGAGAGAGAAGACAAAGCTCACGTCGCTTCTCTGACCAGCAACTAACCAGGAAGTACTTCAGGTTTTGTTACCACTTCCACAAGGCAAACTGACTCTTCACAAAACAGAAGTATGTGGCGTTTCTCGGGTAGGTATGATTCCCACGGACAAACATCTCAGCTCTTCCGGCTCCTGAGCTGTTCGTGGAGGTCCCTTGTAGACGTTCCGAGTAAAACAGGAATCTCCAGCCCTAACCGGTGTGGCTCAGTGGAGAGAGCACCAGCCTGAGGACTCAAAGGTCCCGGATTCGATTCCGGTCAAGGGCATGTACCTTGGATGGGGGCACATCCCCAGTAGGGAGTGTGCAGGAGGCAGCTGATTGATGCTTCCCTCTCATCGATGTTTCTGACTCTCTATCCTTCTCCCTTCCTCTCTGTAAAAAAATCAATAAAATATATTTTTTTAAAAAAAGAAATACAAACTAAGGCTGGACACAGCTCCAAGTCCCCACGTCTGCCCGATGTGTTGACCGATGCGTTGACCGTGTGGCGACCCCCCAACTCCTGGGCCGTCAGGACTCCGGTCCCTCCCGAGAGGAAGCAGGGTGATGGCACCAGCAGAGCCACCCTGGCCTCCTGAGTGCCAGATGGAAGGGAAGGCCAGGCCAGGCCAAGGCCCATGTCCCCACAACCCCCACCCACAGGTGTGCAAGCACAGGCATCAGCCTGGTGAGCCGGGTGAGCCCGGTTACAAAGGTGAGCGTGAACCATGGCTCCGAGGAGGAAGTTCAGGCGGTCTTGCTTAGGTGGGGGGCCTGAGCGTTTTTTGAGGGGGGTCCCCAGATATTCAAGACGGAGGAGTCACTGGCCTAGAGCTGGGATAATCTCTCCAGTCCTTTCTGGGGACTTACACATCCTCTCCGACTCTGACAGCGAGGAAAGACAGCGTGAGCCTCTCCAATCCCAGACACTGGCGATTCTTTTTATAAGTAAACTAGAGGCTCAGTGCATGACAATTCATGCACTGGATGGGGGGAAGGTCCCTCAGCCTGGCCTGCCCCCTCTCAAGAGTCCGGGAGTCCTCAGGGGTGGGAGACCACCTGGTGAAGGCGACACCCCCATCACACCTCTGCTGCTGCCACTGCCGGCAGCGCAAGCCTTAGCCGGTCCTGGTTCCCTGAGCCTCAGGTGACCCTGGGCAGCTGGGGGGCTAAGGGAACTGGGGGACTCCGGAGGCAGGGGCTCGGAGTGGCCGGACCTGTCTGGGGTCGGGCCCAGCTGTGCTGCAGGCCCACTGCCCCGGAAGGGCTAAGGGGCCTGGGTGCCACCATCTTCTGGCTGTGAGCGCCGCCATCTTGGAGGGCCTGGCAGTCAATTAGCATATTCCCTCCTGATTGGCTGTGGGTGCCGCCATCTTTGTGAAGGCATGGCGGTCAATTAGCATGTTCCTTCTTTATGAGATAGGATGTTTGAAGTCTTCAAACAGAAGTAAAGAGAATCTGCAATTTAGTCAATTATCACCAAACATTTCTATGCTACCCAAGCCTATCTAAACATTTTTTAAAATATATTTTGATTCATTTCAAAGAGGAAGGGAGAGGGAGAGGAAGAGACAGAAACATCCATAATGAGAATCACTGACTGGCCGCCTCCTACACACCCCACCCTGGGGATCGAGTCTGCAACCCAGGCATGTGCCCCAACCAGGAATCCAACCGTGACCTTCTGGTCCCTAGGTCGACGCCCCACCACTGGCCCACACTGATGAGACTCTAAACCAACGGTTCTCAACCTGTGGGTCACGACCCCTTGGGGGGTCGAACGACCCTTTCACAGGGGTTACCTAAGACCATCGGAAAATGCAGATGTTTACATCCCGATGCATCACAGTAGCAACATTTCACGGTTGGGGGTCACCACCCCATGAGGAACTGTATGCAAGGGTCGAGGCATTAGGAAGGTTGAGAACCGCTGAGTCCAAACCATTTTACTCTGCGGGCGGAAATCCCTGGAGAAGGCAAGACTGGTTTACAGCCAGTCATCGTTATCTAGACGGAGAGCCCCGTCTCGGTGCATTTCCTGACCGCAGTAACACTGAACGCCTTTTAAAAACCGTTTAATACCCCCCATAACTTTTACGGTACCTCCAATTACAAGCGTGCTCTCGTGGAAGAAAACGGTCTGAATTCTAACACAGCCGTGTGTAAAACAGACAATTGGTAAGCGAGGGCAAAGAGCTTTTGAAAACCTAGAGGTATCGTACGGAGAGGAAAAGCTAACACAGCCAGCCAGCCAGCCAGCCAGGGCCCAGAAACTGAGCCGGTGTTCGAAAAGGACAACCCGTGAGGCTGAGCAGATGCCTGTGTGGGTGGGTTTTTTTTTTTTTAATATTTTTTTATTGAT
>PVJN01036944.1:0-21214 GCA_004026805.1 Lasiurus borealis | reverse complement strand
GCTCCCAGGATCTGTTTTCCGTCCTGGTCCCGGTAAAGATTCGTCCCAGACGTCTCTCTCCCTTCAGGCAGGCCCTGTCCTTGATTTTCTTTCAAAATGCATCTTCCCTCGGAGTGATTGGCCCGTCTTCAAGGCTGCTTATCTTTATTTTTCTTACAACACATCCTCCACAGTTTTCCCAGAGTCTGTAAAAAAAAAACACAAAAAAAAATCTCTTCTCTACAGTTAGTGCAGTGAATAGCTATGAATCAACTGTGACTCTCTCTATTCTTATGGCTACCCTGCCCCTATCAGAATAAAAGATGGAAGTTTTTATTTAATGAACCAAGGCTTCAGAACATGGAATGGCCCCACAGGGCACCAGCAGATCCATCCATTATCCTAATTTAGAAAAAGCCAGGGGTCGGCACTAACGAAATGAACAAATGGACAACTGAACAGGAGGCTGCGTGGGGTGAACAAGCTGGTGGGGGAAGGGTGGGGGGCTATGAGGGATGACCAAATGACTGGGCCCTGGCCAGGTTCGGCAACAGAACTCGGGGTATCCTGTGATCAGGGGGTGTGGCCGGCCTTTAAACCTGGGGTCCAGAGTTCCCTGTCACCACCAAGCCACAGCCAGGGCTCATAACTCCCTTCCGCTGTCACACCCCATTAGGGGAGGCAGTTAGGGGTGACCAGGCTGGCAGGGAGGACAGTGAGGGGCAACCAGGCTGGAAGGAGGACGGTTAAGGTTGACCAGGCCGGCGGGGAGGGGCAATTAGGGGCAACCAGGCTGGCAGGCAGGTGAGCAGTTAGGAGCCAGTAGTCCAGGATAGTGAGAGGGATGTACAACTTCTGGGGATCAGGCCTAAACCGGCAGTCGGACATCCCCCGAAGGGTCTCAGATTAGAGAGGGTACAGGCTAGACTGAGGGGACCCTCCCCCGTGCACGAATTTTGTGCACTGGGCCTCTAGTATATATATAATTCTTTATTGTTCAAAGTATTACATATGTCCCTCTTTCCCCCCATTGACTCCCTCCAGCCTGCCCCAGGTCTTCACCGCTCCATTGTGTGTGTCCATGGGTTACGCATAGATGTACACAAGGTCTTTGGTTGATTACTCCCACCACCCACCCCCGGCCTTCCCGCTGGGTTTCCACACTCTGTTCCATGCTTCCATGTCTCTGGATCCACTCTGTTCATCTATTTATTTTGTTACTTGGATTTCACATATGAGTGAAATTATGTGATACAGTGGTACCTCGAGATACGAGTTTAATTCATTCCGTAACCTTGAGGTGTGGGAAACTATGAGACGCTCGAGTTGCAGTAAACTGGTGGGTCGTGTGCAGCCGGCCGATCCGAGCGATGACTCCTATCTCAAATGTTGCTCGTATTTCAAAGCAAAAATTGCTCGCTCGAAGGCTCGTATCTCAAAAAACTCGTATGTTAGGGCACTCGTATCTCGAGGTACCACTGTACTTATCTTTCTCTGACTTATTTCACTCAGCATGATACTCTCCAGGTCCCTCCATGCTG
Organism: Lasiurus borealis; assembly: GCA_004026805.1. NCBI lineage: Eukaryota > Metazoa > Chordata > Mammalia > Chiroptera > Vespertilionidae > Lasiurus > Lasiurus borealis. Next base: position 19,694 of record PVJN01036944.1, on the reverse strand, counting down.
TCTCAAAGGGTAAGAGATTCAAGGATGTATTTTTTTTTTTTTTTTAGCAACACTCATTTTCTTGATGTCAGAGTCATGATTTTTTTTAGTACGCATTCCGTTATTCAGTGCTTGCTAGCATCATTCCGGGTGTTTTCAGCCTTTCAAACACGAAAAGTGGTTTCTATTTTCAGACGCAGATTGCCTTTATATAAAAGTATTCCAATCATTCCCCTCCTCTCTCCAATTCTATTTTCCTTCTCGTCAAAGGACATATCACCATACCATTTGTCTATTTTTAATCGTTTGCCTCCCCCATTAGATGGTGCGTTTCTGAAGAGCAAGGGCCCTCTGGATTTTGTTCAGTGCTGTGTCCCAAGAAGAGAAAAGAGTGGCCTACACACCGTTGTCCCTCAATAAATTTTAACACGTGAATAAATGGGGAAACCACGTTTTGTGGAGACGTGGGAGTGCTATTTCAGACAAGTTGAAAAGCTTGGAAACAGGGGTTAAAAATGGAGAATGAGGGAGGATTTACCCGCTCAGGTGTGAAGAATGAACTAAGAGAAACTATGGGAGTAGATGAGTTCCTTCAGGTAAAGAGACAGTGCTAAGAAAGAAGAAAATGGGGCTGCACAGAGATGCTCCTAGGACCTGGGTTTTTGGGGTGAGGGTGTATAAAAGAGAATTGGAGTTATGGGGAATAGGCTGCCAAAGAAATAAGAAATGAATCCAAAGCCAAAGATGCTCAATTGAGCCCCAAATTACAGGGAAGACCAGCTAGAGGAGGAGCAAGCAGGTGGGTTGTTAGGCACTCATGGACACCCTCAGTTGTGGAGTAGTGGAGCCGAAACCAAGTCTCCGTACCTGGAAATATGAAGAAGAGAGCAGGGTGAAAAGATGGAGACTCGCTGAAACCAGTTTGGCTCAGTGGATAGAGCTTAGGCCTGTGGACTGAAAGGTCCCAGGTTCCATTCCGGTCAAGGGCATGTATCTTGGTTGTGGGCACATCCCCAGTAGGAGATGTGCAGGAGGCAGCTGGTATGTTTTTCTCTCTCATCAATGTTTCTAACTCTCGATCTCTCTCCCTTCCTCTCTGTAAAAAATCAATAAAATATATATATATATATATATATATATATATATATATATTTTAAAAAGGCGTAGAGTCAAGATTCTCTTTCCATGTCACCTGCGCTCCGAGGGTCCCTGAAATATCCGTTAAGTAAATGAGCCCCAGATGAATTAAGCAGATACAATTTCTCCTCCTCAGTTAGGATGGCACGGACAGTTTGGTCGGGGTCCTGGGGTTCCAGGGGTGAACAGAACACTCTCCCCCATGGCAGAGGGCCTGCAAAAATAGCTCCCTCATCAACATCAGCTTCCTGCCCGCCTGCGCCTCAGCGGCGTGTTCCTGTGGCTGCTGTTTAACGAGCTCCTCCGGCTTTCTTTTTTCCTCCTGCTCTGTGTTTCCGTGTAACGTGCATTCTTAGCGTGGGGGGCTTTGAGGGAGTTGCCTGCAGGCTCTCATCTCGCAGCAGGAACTGGCTCTGTGCTCCTGGGGACTGAGGGCCTCTCCCTCCGCTGTGCTCCAGTGCCTTAGCTTCTCAGCTGTGCCGCAGGGAACGCCGATGCATACAGGAGTGGGTTCTAAAATAAACCGAGAGAAGGAAGGCCTCGTTAGGAAAGTGACGTGATCATCCATGGACTCTGAGCATCCACTCAGCTTCCCACCAGAAGAGCCACCCAGCAGTGTATGGATAAGTGTATGTCTAGTGGGGTTTCAGTGTACAAGGATGATGAAATCTTTTGCTTTTCTAACACACAGAGGGGATCAGTGGTGCCTAGAGCAGCGGTTCTCAACTTGTGGGTCGCGACCCCTTTCACAGGGGTCGCCTAAGACCATGGGAAAATGCAGATATTTACATCACGATGCATAACAGTAGCAAAATTTCATGGTTGGGGGGTCACCACCACATGAGGAACTGTATGCAAGGGTCGCGGCCTTAGGAAGGTTGAGAACCACTGGCCTAGAGGATTTCTTTAAAAAGATTGCTGGGCTGAAACCGGTTTGGCTCAGTGGATAGAGCGTCGGCCTGCGGACTGAAGGGTCCAGGTTTGATTCTGGTCAGGAGCAGGTACCTTGGGTGTGAGCACATCCCCAGTATGGGGTGTACAGGAGGCAGCTGATCGATGTTGCTCTCTCATCCATGTTTCTAACTCTCTATCTCTCTCCCTTCTTCTCTGTTAAAAAATAATAAAATATATTTTTTAAAAAAGAAAAAGAAAAAAAGAAATAATAAGTGTTCACATTTAAAAAAAAAAAAAGATTGCTAGGCTGAAACTGGTTTGGCTCAGTGGATAGAGCATCGGCCTGCAGACTGAAAGGTCCCAGGTTCGATTCCGGTCAAGGGCATGTATCTTGGTTGCGAGCACATCATGCAGGAGGCGGCTGATCGATGTTTCTCTCTCATCCATGTTTCTAACTCTCTCTTTCCTGTCCTCTCTGTTAAAAAAATCAATAACATATATTAAAAATTTGACCAACAGAATAAACTGGTGAATATAATAGAATCAGGAGCACAGAAAGGGAGTGGACTGATAATTCTCAGGGGGAATGGGCTGAGGGGTGTACAGGGAGAGACTGGACAAAAATCATACACCTATGGATGAGGTCAACGGGAGGGAGGTAAAGGTAGAGGGAGGGGTGGGAGCCGGGTGGTGGGAAGCTATGGAGGGGGAAAAAGAGAAACAAATGTAATAATCTGAATAATAAAGATTTAATTTAAATAAATAAAATAAATAATAAAATAAAATAAAATAAAAAAGATTGCTGGACCACACACTGCCCCACTTCTGATCCAATAGTCTTGGGGCCAGATGGTTTGCATTTCTAGCAATTTCTCAAGTGATCTGGATGCTTCTGGCTACACTTGCAAAACTACTGGCCTATGCAATCCAGGTGAGATATTTTTAATAACTTTTCCCCATACTTTTCTGTTGCGCTGCAAGGAAAAGAGCTAACTGCACATTTCAGCTCTTTTGCTCTGGCTTCTGTCAGTTTCGTAGGTGAGGAAAACAAAACAAAAAACAAACCAAGTGCTGCTAGGAATAACCACCCCTGGATTTCTAGCCTTTTAATCACTTTTAAGTGGAATGAAGGTTTTATCTTAGTCAATAAGATGTTAGTGTCTCTTAAAAAATAACAGCTTTGCCGACACTGGTTTGGCTCTGTGGATGAAGCGTCGGCCTGTGGACTGAAAGTTCCCGGGTTCAATTCTGGTCAGGGACATGTACTTTGCTTGCGGGCACATCTCCAGTGTGGGGCGTGCAGGAGGCGGCTGATCAATGTCTCTCTCTGACTTTCTATCCCTCTCCCTTCCTCTCTGTGAAAAATCAATAAAATATGTTAAAAAAATAAATAAGAGCTTACCTGAATTATACGAAGGTGATACAACGGTCTCACACTGAAAAGTGAGTCTCTTTCCATTACAAAACGTGTCTCCACTGAAGTCTCTTACTGTGAGAAAAGGAACGTGGTGGTCATAAGATGACAGGGAAAAAATAAGACTCATTTCCCACACCGATCGGAGTTATTCCATTTATTTTTTTGTTTTTTAAGACAAAGACAAAACAGAACATCTAGAGACTAAATAATCTAGGCTTATCCAGGGATGTTTAGAAGGAATTGTTTTTCTTCCTCTAGCTGAAGGTATTGGCAGAGACGCAGCGTGATATCATAATTAGGGCACCATCTGACTCTGTGGGCAGAGCTGACAGGGCAGCTCCCGGGAAGCTCTGAATGAGCTGCTCACTGCTCTCGCACTTGAGCAATTCCAAACTGGTTCGGGCGACGTTCATTAAAACATTTGTAAGAACAAATTAATGTTTGAAGAGGGACCAGCTTTAGATTTGTGCTCGTCTTCCAGTTCTGGAAAGTAAAGATTAGAAATAAAATTAAGGCACTGCTCAACAAATAGTTTGGTAAAATAAATATTCGTGGTGTTGTGTTTGTTTTTTTTTTTCAGAGATTTCATATCATTGATTTCTAAAGGACACACTCTTCTCTTTATGCTTGACCTGCTATTTCTCCCACACAAATAAACTTTACTAGCTAATAAAGGCAGCCTTGATCTTAAACAAAATTCAAATGACAAACGCTATCTATGCTTTTATCAGAGATATTACATTGTCCAGCCATAATGTGTTTGCGATGAAGGTAAATTATTCGATAGGATCCACACAAACCTGACTTCTGTCAGGTCTGCAGCTGGTCATGCTGGGTAAACCCTTCCCATCGGCTTGCAATCAAGACTTAACTACAGCAGAAGGGTGCACAGCCCTCAGCTGGGGTGTTCACGGAGGCTGTGCCATCGGACCATAAGGACACCCCTACATTAGACCATGCTACCAAGTCTAAGCATCTATATCCAAAATATATAAAGAATTCCTATAACTTGATAGCCAAACCCTACCCCCCCAAAAAAACCCCACATCTAACAATCTAATTAAAAAATGGCTAGGGAAACTGAATATAAAATTTTTCCAGGGACGACATACAAATGGACAACAGGTTCATGAAAAAATGCTCAACATCACTAATCATCAGGGAAATGCAAATTAAAAGCACAATGTGGCCCTGACTGGTTTTGCTCAGTGGGTAGAGCATCGACCTGCAGACTGAAAGGTCCCAGGTTTGATTCTAGTCAAGGGCATGTACCTTGGTTGGGGGCATATCCAGTAGGAGGTGTGCAGGAGGCAGCTGATCGATGTCTCTCTCTCATCGATGTTTCTAACTCTCTATCCCTCTCCCTTCCTCTCTATAAAAAAATCAATAAAATATATTTTTTAAAAAACACACAATGTGATATCACCTCTCATCAGTTAGATGGCTGTCATAAAAAAAAAAAAAAAACACAGAGAAGTGCCGGAAAGGAGGTGGAGAAAAGGGAACACTAGTGTACCGGAATGCAAATCAACACAGCACTATGAAAAACAGTATGCAGCTTCCTCAAATAGCTAAAACTAAAAATATGATCCAGCAATCCCATTTGTGAGTACATATCCAAAGAAATTGAAATCAGGATCTTGTGGAAATATCTACACTTTCATCTTCATTGTGGCAATACTTACAATAGCCAAGATATGAAAACCATCTGTCAACAAAGGACTGGATAATGAAAAGGTGACAATATTATTCAACCATGAGAAATAAGGAAATCCCCCCATTCACTACCACTTAGATGGGTCTTGAGGGCCTTACACTAACTGAAATAAGTCAGATAGAGAAAGACAAAGGCTGTGTGATAACACTCATATGCAGAATCGAAAATAGATAAATTGAGAGAAACACTAAAGTGGTGTTTATTAAGCGCTGGGATAGGGAAATGTACAAAAGACACAAACTTTCAGTTATAAGCAGAAAAAGTTTGGGCATCTAATGTACAGGATGATGATTATAACTAATAATACTGCATTATATGTTTACTAGAGGTCCGGTGCATGAAATCCATACACAGGGGGTGTTCCTATGCCCAGCCTGCACTCCCTCCAATCTGGGACCCCTTGAGGGTTTGAAATTTCCCATAGATCCTATGGGATCAGGCATAAATGGGAGGGTTGGACATCTCTCTCACAATCCAAGACTGCTGGCTCCCAACCACTCACCTGCCTGCTTAATTGATTGCCCCTAACCACTTCTGCCTGCCAGCCTCATCACTCCTTAACCATTCCCCTGATTGATGCCTAACTACTCCTCAGCTGGCCCTATTGCCCCTAAATGCCCTTCCCTGCTGGCCTGGTTACCCCTAACTGCTCTCCCTTGCCAGCCTGATCACCCTTAACTGCCCTCCCCTGCAGATATGGTCCCCCCTACTGCCCTCCCCTGCAGGCCTGGTCCCCCTCAACTTCCCTCCCCTGCTGACCTGGTCTCCCCCAATTGCCCTCCTATGCCAGCCCAGTCACCCCTAACTGCCCTCCCTGCTTGCCTGATCGCCCTCCCCTGTGGGCCTGGTCCCCTTCAACTGCCCTCCTTGCAGGCCTGGGTCCCTCCCAACTGCCTTTTTTTGTTGGCCTGGTCTCCCCCAACTTCCTTCCTCTGCCAGCCTGGCCACCCCAACTGCCCTCCTCTGCTGGCCTGGTCACACCTAACTGCCCACAATGCCCTCCCTTGCAGGCCATCTTGTGGTGGCCATCTTGTGTCCACATGGGGGCAGCCATTTTTGACCATATGGGTTGGCCATCTTGTGTCTTGGAGTGATGGTCAATTTGCATATTGCTATTTTATTAGACAGGATTTTTGTTTTTAAATTTTGTAAGGAATCTATTGAGGTGACATAGGTTAATAAAATTATATAGGTTTCAGGTGTACAATTGTTTAATACATCATCTCTATATTGTATTGTGTCTTCACCACCCCAGGTCAAGTCTCTTTCCATCACCCTTTATTCCCCTTTACCCTGTTTGACCTCCCCTCAGTCTCTTTTCCTGCTGATAATCACCATATATTTTAATGTTCTTAAGACAGTAGGCCTTAAGTGTTCTCACCAAAAAAAAAGAAAAAGGGAGAAAGAAAGAAAGAAAGAGAGAAAGAAAAGAAATAATATAACTATGTGATAGAATGGAGGTGGTAGCAAATACTATGGTGGCAATGATTTTGCAATTTTTTGCCATGTATTTAACCACTACTTGTCCTCTTGAACATAATGTTATATATAAATTACATCCCAATAAAGATAGGAAAAAACATTATACTATCATAGAAATAAATTCTTACATACAAATCTAGTTAGTTCTGGGTGATTTAGAGATGCACTAATAATAAGAGGAGGCCTTATGCTCAGATTCACACACACAAAAAAGCACCGCTTACCTTTGATGGAGGAACAAATTCAACACATTCTATCCACGTGGTTAAAAATGACTTTCTACATATCGCACATATCCTTCCCTTAGAGATTACATCCCAGACCTGTGGGTACCACTCCATGGCATCTAGTACGACAGGATTCCTTTCTATCAGCTGATTCATTATAAATCTTGATGCTATTTCCTAGATTAAAAAAATATGATGCCTCAAGATAATTTTCAAAATAACCATTCTTTATTATTCCTCACAGCGTCCGTTAAATTATTTTTTTCAAAGTGTATATAATCAAGTATATTGTCAATGATTGGCATTATAAATAAGTTTGGTTTTCAACAATGTAAGAAAAGCAACTTATTCGGTATTTTTTTTTTATATGCAGAAATCCAAGTTATAATACACTTATATTATTTGAGAAAGTTTAATTTGAATTTTGTACCTCTTATCACAGTAAACAAGGACTGTACACATATTCAGACTGACTTGAAAAACTGAGTCCATCATATTTACCAGCGTCTAAATTCTTACCCCTAAAATTGTGGATCATGAACCAGCAGAATTTGCATCACCTGGAAGCCTATTAGAAATTCACTCTTGGGTGCACTCCGGGCTTACTGAATCAGAATCTCCAATTAACAAGTTTCTCCAGATAATCCTTTTGCATGTTAGAGTTTGAGAAGCCTTAGTTTAAGTTGCCTACTGCATTGAGTGCCTAGATAAAACCATATTGGCAAAGAATACTTGTTTCTATTAACCAAATCTCTGAATTCACTCTGTATTAAACCTCTCCACACAGGTAGGTTCAGAAACCTCATTTATGGCAATAATATTAGAATAATTATATATATAAAAGGCTGACTGGCCAACAGGCCAGTAGGTATGACGTGCACTGACTACCAGGGGGCAGATGCTCAACGCAGGAGCTGCTGAGCGAGAGCAACTTTGCAGGGTGCCCTCTCACACCCCTGAACCCCACAGGGGATGTCAGACTGCCAGTGTCAGCCTGATCCCCACAGGCCAGATCGAGGGACCTCACCTGCCAGAGGGACCCCACTCACTTCACAGATGCCCTTTGAGCCCCAGCACTATCCCAGGTGTGGCTGGCTGGGCAGGGACCCCAGGAGGTGCATCCAGCCCATCTCACCCAGTCCCGTCCTGCTGGCCACCTGCTAATTAATTTCCTTTCTATGTGCACGAATCTGTGCACCAGACCTCTAGTTAAATAGTAAAAGGGGTGGGGAGGAAATATAGAGAAGCTGACTTTCATCATGACAATCAACATCACCTTAAAGTAAAAAATTAAAGTATATATACAGTGGTACCTTGAGATACGAGTTTAATTTGTTCCATAACCTTGAGGCGTGGGAAACTATGAGACGCTCTGAGTCGTGGTAAACTGGTGGGTCGTGTGCAGCTGGCCGACTTGAGAGATTACTCCCTATCTCAAATGTTGCTCGTATTTCAAAGCAAAAATCGCTTGCTCGATGGCTCGTATCTCAAAAATCTCATATGTTAGGGCACTCGTATCTCGAGGTACCACTGTATGTATGTATGTATATATATGTAATACTTAAAATGAAATCTTTCCTGGCAAAGCAACAACAAAAAAAATATATTTGATTTCCTCCACTAAGTGTCCCATTTCCCCAATGTCTGTGACAGTAGCCTGGAAGTTCTATATAAATAAATGTCACACAAACACTGCATGGATTTGAATTAGTTTGTGAGACTTTTTTTTTTTTCTGGTCAAAGTATTAAAGTAGTTCATATTAGGCTCTGAAATGAATCTTGGGGAATACCACCATAGATATAGAGATGTAGATGTAGATATAGATATCTAGCTATAGATATAATCTGTCACTCATTCATCCAAATTAAAGTATTTAAAAAATAACAGCAAAATGTAGATTGCTGCCTCCTTGTTCTTTATGGTGCTGTCCCTTCCGCGTCACAGGCCTCTGGGAAAGCTGCCTTGACACGGCCTGGGTTCCTTAAATGCCTGATCCTCCGGCAGCAAAACCTCCTCTCCACGGAAGCTCCCTCTCCCGGGTGGTTACATAACTGAGGCCCTCCTTCCTGTAAAGGTGCCCTTTCATACCAGTCTTACCAGGACTGACACATGACAGGTCCAGTGCCACCCTTTCTTTACCTCTTGACTCAGAGCACACCTTGTGATCTGAGTAAAATGTTGATTTTAGAGGTCAGTGTTAGCTACAAGAATTAAAAGTCTAAGTCTCAGAAAACGAATACAGTGGTACCTCGAGATACGAGTGCCCTAACATACGAGATTTTTGAGATACGAGCCATTGAGCGAGCGATTTTTGCTTTGAAATACGAGCAACATTTGAGATAGGAGTAATCACTTGGATCTGCCAGCTGCACACGACCCACCAGTTTACCTCGACTCGAGAGTCTCATAGTTTCCCACGCCGCAAGGTTACGGAACAAATTAAACTCGTATCTCAAGGTGCCACTGTACTAGATTCACTCCCCAAAATATCAGATGGTCGAAGAACTTGCTGAAAATACATGGGACCTGTAAACAGGTCACAGGTCACTTTTCCCATGTAAGATTTCCGGAACGAAACATGTTTGTTGTTGCATTGGGTATGTCTCTTGACAGCTTCTTAACATTACCCGTTACTTCTATTCTTCTCCTACTTGCTGCGACTATATTCCTTTGGAAGATACAGCATCGAAATAGGAAGTGATGTCGAAACCGGTTTGGCCCAGTGGATAGAGCGTCTGCCTGGGGACTGAAAGGTCCTGGGTTCGATTCTGGTCAAGGGCATGTACCTTGGTTGCGGGCACATTCCCAGTAGGGGGTGTGCAGGAGGCAGCTGATCGATGTTTCTCCCTCACCGATGTTTCTGACTCTCTTTCCCTCTCAATTCTTCTCTGTAAGAAATCAAAAAAAATATATATATATATATAAAAGAAATATGAAGCTATTACTTGGAAATGTGAGTAGTATATATATAAAGTATATACTGTATGTTGGCTATGACAATTGTACCTTGAGGACACCCCTTACAGGGACATGTGTTACGGGATTCCAGGGCAGGAGGAATGGGGAAACCGAGGCAGGGAAGGTAAAACAAGACCCAACAGTGCGGGCAGTCTGCAGCCAGTTTGTAACTACCAAACCGTTATCTTCCCCGCCAAGGACACGGAGCAAACGGTTAGAAACCTCCCCAGTGAGAGAACGCAGACAGGGAGGAGGGAGGGGAAAGGGAAAAAGAGCAGCTTCACTCCCCGGGGCTGAGGCGCAGAAGCCAGCAGCCACGCTTGGCGGGATAGAGCTGCCAGGTGCTTCTCACGAGGTCTGGGGAGACCCCAACACAGCCAAGAACGGGGCCTGGAGAAGGAATCTGCACCAAACTAGTCAGCAGAGGCAGGCGGAAGCCTCTAGACAGGAGGGTGTATAATGCGGGGGACCCCCACCCCGCCTGCTTTTCAGATCAGCGGAGAGCACACCTGGTCTTCCTAAGCCAGGTGCACAGACTTGCTGGCTTTGCTCCTTCCATAAAGCGGCATGCCTTATTGCTTTCAGAAATTGGCTTTGCACAGTGCAGTCAAGGTCTCCCACACACATTCGTTTTTATGAGAAGACAAAGGGATCGAGGTGGGGACAGCCCTCTCTGCTGGCTCAGGGGGCTGTCCGGTCTGGTGACACCTCCCTGGTGTTGGTGAGAGGTGCCTGTCACACAGGCAGTACAGTTTTGGAGAAGAGACAACTAGGTAAAGTTGTCTAAGTCCAGTGTTATTTAAGAGTCACTCATCTTTTATGGGCAAAAAAAAAAAAAGTTTCCTTTGATCTGGAAACATCCCAAGTGCCCATCAGTAGATGGGTGGATAAAAAAAGCTGTGGCACATTTACACCAGGGAGTAGGATGCAGTTGTGAAAGAGAAGGATCTCTTACCCTTTGGGGACAGCATGAGGAGAGACCGGGAGAGTGTTATGGTAAGCGAAATAAGCCAGCCAGAGAAAGATAAGTAGCACATGATCTCACTCATGTGAAAAATCTAATGAACAACATTAATTGGACAAAATACTGTAGATCCAGAGGCACACAGGCATGAAACAGACTGAAGAATCTCAGAAGGAAGGTGAGGGTGGGGATGGGGGTGGGGAGAGATTAACCGGGGGATTTATATGCATCTATGCATAGTCCCTGGACACATACGACAGTATGGTGAAGGCCTGAAGGGTGTGGGTGTGGGATAGAGGGTGTCCATGGAGGGAAAAGGGGGAGATGAACATCTGTAATCTGTTTTTTTAATGAATTATCTTGATTTTTTTAAATATATTTTATTGATTTTTTTTACAGAGGGGAAAGGAGAGGGATAGAGAGTTAGAAACATCGATGAGAGAGAGACAAGGGGATGCGCCCGCAACCAAGATACATGACTAAAGTGAACAGGATTTCTGGATCATTTTCATTCATCCACTAGGAATAGGGTCCAGTTGAGAGGGTAATGGGAGCGGCAAAGAGTTTCCCCCCTCCCCCCAGCAGGAGCAAGTCAAATACATCCTTAGGTTATACTGAAAGATACTTGGAAGGGAGTGTGAAATCAGATCCCTCTCTTTTCATGCGGCCAAAGGTTTCCCTGTTTCTGAATCTAGTTACTCTGGAAATCAGATAGGATGGCATTAGATTCTATAAGCAAGTCAAAGAGCTTCTGTCTAGGATGCACATGGCCAACAGACTAGGTGAGGTCAATCATTTGCTGATCTGGCTAGAATTCTTTCAAAGGAAACTCTTTAAAACTTAAATCAGCCGAAACCGGTGTGGCTCAGTGGATAGAGCGTCGGCCTGCGGACTGAAGGGTCCCGGGTTTGATTCTGGTCAAGGGCATGTATCCTGGTTGCGGGCACATCCCCAGTAAGGGGAGTGCAGGAGGCGGCTGATCGATGTCTCTCTCTCATTGATGTTTCTAACTCTCTATCCCTCTCCCTTCCTCTCTGTAAAAAATCAGTAAAATATATTTTAAAAAATACAAATAAAAATAAATAAAACTTAAATCAGGGCTTCCTCTGGAGACCTGTATGAATGACTCAGGCCTTACCTGTAGGCTTAGGATGTCAAACTGCTTGATGGCACTAACCGGGTAATTCAGGAACAGAGGGTTTGCCTCGCAGTAGAATTCCTTCAGCTTCATATACTGAAACTTTCCAAACAAAATGAAAACTTCATTTCACACCAAAATAACCAAGTTTACTCCCAAGGCTACATCTTTAAGAAAATCAGATTTAAAATGCTTTCTTTAGGACTTACGGTCCACATTAGTATTTTAACAGCAGGACAGTTGTTAGAAACATAAGCAAACAAACGAACAAACAGAAAATCCAGAGAAGAGCCTCAAGCTAAAATAACAGACAGAAACAAGGGGGAAAAAGCCAGTGGGGACACAGAATTACTAGAAAACAAAAACAATAGGATACAAGAAATCTTTATAGGTTAATAATCACCCTAAAGAGAAATGGACTGAATTCACCAATAAAAATGCATATAGAGCCGAAACCGGTTTGGCTCAGTGGATAGAGCGTTGGTCTGCGGACTGAAAGGTCCCAGGTTCGATTACGGTCAAGGGTATGTATCTTGGTTGCGGACACATCCCCAGTAGGGGGCGTGCAAGAGGTAACTGATCGATGTCTCTTTCTCTCTCACCGATGTTTCTAACTATCCCTCTCCCTTCATCTCTGTAAAAAATCAATAATATATATTTTAAAAAAAGAAAAAGAAAAAAAAAAACAAGTGGTCCAGGAAGTAGAGGGACGTAAGGAAGTGGCTGAGACAGAAATAACCAGAATCAAAGGCAAAGATCCAGGGGGCAAAGGACTGCATTCAGGGAGAGAGTCTGTTGGTTATGATTTATTGCTTATTCAAGGTCGACCAGAAGACTGTAAGTGGATCTGTAGAGGAAAATCAGCTAACGTAGCTATTTGAGCCAAGAGCACAGGGGAAAAAGGAAGCACAGTGTAAAGCGAACAGAGACAGTACCCTCAAGTATACCTGTCCTTACCGTTAGCCGTTACCCTGCTATTTGCAAGTTGGAATGATTCAGGTGCACTCACAGCTTTAAAAGCCTGCAAAGGTCCCTGTTTGGGGGATGAATTCAGTGGCGACTCAAATCAAACTTTAAAATAAAAGGCAACATTTAGCAGCCAATCGATGATTCTCTCTCATCATTGATGTTGCTCTCTTTTCCCTCTCCCTTCCTCTCTGAAATCAATAAAAATATATTTTTAAAAATGTATGCTATGGAAAGTAATATTTTCAAAAAGTCTGAAGTGGCCTAAGGCAGTATGTACTAACAATAAATAGTAACCATACAAATATATTAAAATATTTATGAAAGCAATCATAGTTCACTTAGTTCAAACAACTTCAGCTGGCACAGAACAGGAAGGACAAAAGGACAACAGGACCACAACAGGTTCTGAGATTCTAGAACAATAAAAGGTATTTGAGTCATTTGTGTAACTCGAGATTCCAATTACTACAGGTTCTACTGGCTTTTCATTTTGTTCTAATCCCAGTAGCACAAACAAACATGTTTTTCACTTATAGTAGAAGTTTAACTCTACTTACTCCTGATGGAAATATCTGAATAACATTTCCGGCTACGTCTAGGATTCTTAGATTCATAAGATAACATATTACCTATTTAAAAAAAACAAAAGAGAGATTTTTAAAGAATCTGTAAAATACATAGAATCATAAATATTTCTTCTAAGTTTGAACTTGATGGTGGCGACCATCTTTCCTAATTCTTTTTTACATCCTCCCCAAAGAAGATCTCTGTCTCCTGAATTGTCAGATTTTCTGAATTTTCCATTTCCTCTGACCACTCCAGGGCAACATAACATGGTGGCCAAGAATTAGACTTGTTTGTAGGTTCAAACCTCACTTCTGACATTGACTATGGGTAAATTCCTTAATCTCTTTGTACTTGAATTTCTCCATTTGTAAAATGGAATTGCTAATGGCAGCCCCTACTTCAGTGATTGTTGAATGGATTAAATAAATTACTAAATGCTTACTAAAGGACCCAATGAAACCCAGTCAGTGTGGCTCAGTGGCTAAGCATCGACCTATGAACCAGGTCTTTGTTCGATTCCTGGTCGGGGCACATGCCTGGTTGCAGGCTGGATCCCCAGGTTAGGTTGTGTGTGGGAGGAGGGTTGATTGATGATTGTCTTTCATCACTGAGGTTTCTATCTCTCTCACTCCCTTCCTCTCTGAAATCAATAAAAATATGTTTTTAAAAGGGTACAGTACATAGTAAGCAGTAGATAAACATTACTATCATTACAATGGAAAGAATCTTTGAGAAATGGAAAACAGATGTAATCTTACTTAGCAAATCATCTCTAATTGACAATTCTACCACTGGCATATATTTCTTATCTCCCTTTTGCCTAGCACTGTGCTAAATGATCACTTTCCTTTTACAGTAAAGGAAGATCTGTTAGGGTCTCTATCTACATGCCTAGTGTGACTGGATGGACATATACATTCATATGCATGTGATGATATACACACAATTTATAATATACCAGAAAATGATTCATAATTTTTACATAACCAAACCAAGTATTTTTTTGTAAATAATTACATTTACAAAATAATGATAGACTGAATCATTTTAAATGTACAAGGACATAAATGATCATAGGCATTTTTTTTTGTATAATAATTCAGGATAGGACTTAATAGCATGTAAATTTTTTAAAATGTAAACTCCTTGGGATTTATAAAATGATAGAAAGTACTTTTAAGTTAGAGAGACATGGATTTGAGTTTCTTCTCTGATCTTTGCAAGTTGTATTCAAGTCACATATCTCTTTTCCTTATTCTAAAATGGATATAATAAAAAGAGCCACACCGTAAGGTTGTTACAAATACTAAGTAACATAATGCTTCATCATGATGATCATATTGCTGCTGTTAAATCTTTCCCCCCCCCCCAAAAAAAATGAGTTATACTTTTAATAGATTTAGTCTGTAATTTAAAGATGTTTTTACTTGTTTATAGAAATTAGGATTTTTAAAGAATTTAAGAATAGCATTAAAAAATAATAACCTTATTTGTAGCCTACAACTTGGTATATTTTTACATATGACATTACCCCATGCACAGAATTTTTAATGGGAATATTCCCTGGAAAGAAAAATGAAAGCAGGATTTGACCTGCTATTGTTATCCCTCAATTCACTGCATGACATGCATTCCCTCCTACCAAGTTATTCTAATTTGCATAAGAAGGAGAGGTAAACCCACTGACAGGTTCCCTACAGGAAACAGTATTCTCAAAGGGAGAAATCTGAAGTGAGTTTAATAAAGTCACTATTTATAAAAGTTTGACAGGATTTAGAAAAACCTAAACTACAAAAGGTAGTTCCCTAAAACCTCTGTATTCCCAGAAGCTGGGAAACAGCCGGAAGTTATTTTACCACCATAGGCCGAAGGGGAGATGGTAATGGCCCATATGAGAATCACGTGACATTAGCTATGGCTTTCCAAAAAGCTGTGCGGGGAAACTCATAGCACCCCATCAGGCAGGGTACCGGGGACCTCCATCTGATATTCATTCTGCTATCCTTTCACCGCCTGCTGGTGCCGCTAATCGGCCATGTCCAGAGAAAGCCAGAGGATATAGTGCTGATACAGGGGACTCTCGCAGATGCAGAGTAGGATGAAAAAGGATAAAGTGTGGATATGAAGGGGAAAAAAATGAAAGCTATCTAACACATATTCAAAAACCAACATGCACTCATATTCTGCGCAGTATATAGGGTTGCCAGATAAAATATAGAAGCCCCATTTAAATTTCAAACAAACAATGAATTTTTTTTCATATAGGTATGTCCCATGCAGTATTTGGAACCTACTTATACTAAAAAATATTCATTGATTATCTCAAATTTAAATTTGAGTATTGTATACTAAGCTGGCACCCTCAACTACGTGAGATAAAACAAGTTACACCCATCCTCTGTCACAGGAATCTGGAAGCTGACTCCATCTAACCCAGCGGTTCTCAACCTGTGGGTCGCGACCTTTTTGGGGGGTCCATCGATCCCATCATAGGGGTCACCTAAGACCATCAGAAAATACAGATATTTTCATTACGATTCACAACAGTAGCAAAATTACTGTTAGGAAGTAGCAAAGAAAATAATGTTATGGTTTGGGGTCACCACAACATGAGGAGCTGTATTAAAGGGTCCCGGCATTAGGAAGGTTGAGAACCGCTGATCTAATCACAAGGATGGCAAACGATGGTGTGCACTCAGCTACCCACGTCCATTCTACAATCCCTCCGAATCGCATTGTAAGGAGAGTAATTCCCCAACCAGGGGAAAGTTTGCCCCAGGCTCTGCTTACCTCTGGCAACACCTCAATGTTGTTTCTGGCCAGTAAAAGCTTCTGGAGCCTCTTCAAGAACTTAATCTCTTCAGGTATGCAAATGAGCTTATTGTAGTTAAGTTGGAGTTCAGAAAGATTCTTGAGAAAACAAAGTTCTCTAGGAATACTGGTTAGCTGGTTGTGATTCAGACTCAAATATACAAGGTTCTCTAATCTGAAAATTAAACAAAGTATATGAAACTCACACAGGAAAGGAAAGTCTATTGCACAGACATGGTTTGTCAGAAGCCATGTGTCAATTAATCTTCTTGTAGCTCACCTGAGCTTCATTTAGTCAAATGTTCATAATTAGTGTGAATAATCTGAGCATAAAAAAATCTTGGTTGTAATCAAACTTTTGAAAACAATTTATATCCAGATAGAGCTTACATTAAAAGTATTTGATGTAAACAAAATCTAGATTTTTAAACAGTGTATTTTTAATGATTTTTACAGAGAGGGAGAGTGACAGAGAGTTAAAAACATCGATGAGAGAGAAACACTGATCAACTGCCCCTTGATCGCCCCCTACTGGGAAATGAGCCTGCAACTGGAATTGAACCCAGAACCCTTCAGTCTGTGGGCTGATACACTATCAATCAGGGCAAAATCTAGATTTTAATATATTTTTATTGATTTTTTACAGAGAGGAAGGGAGAAGTATAGAAAGTCAGAAACATCGATGAGAGAGAGACATCGATCAGCCGCCTCCTGCACACCCCCCTACTGGAGTTGTGCCCGCAAGCAGGGTACATTCCCCCGACCGGAATCGAACCTAGGACCTTTCAGTCCACAGGCCGACGCTCTATCCACTGAGCCAAACCGGTCTCAGCAAAATCTAGATTTTAAAGAAATAAAATTCCATTTTCATTCTGTGTACGTACACATCCACTATATTAAAGAGGAAGCCAAAAACAAAGGAGGACATATACATGCAGAAATATACATATACATATAAACACATACATGGATATAGGTATAGGTATAGGTATAGTTACAGTTTAATGTATTTTGTGCCAAAAATTTGTGAGGACCACTTAGTTCCTATGAAAGATGAAGAGATGGGTCAAACACAAACTCTGCCTTTATTTATATATCGTGATCTAGAAGGAAATATCACCTAAAGCCATAAAATGAGGATAGAAAATGCCATTGGACAGGGAAAAAAATATTAAGAAAATTTGAGTCTATGATTACAAACATGATACCGAGGTGTATCATAAGCATTTTCAAAAACTGGACATTTGCACTTGATATTGAATAATAAAACTTGTAAAATGAGGGCAAACAAGAGGACATTGTAAGCTGGAAAAATATCATTTTGAATAATATATATATATATATATATATATATATATATATATTAGCACAACTTTAGCTCCAATTACCTGCGTGTACATTTAATTTAATCACCAGCACAACTCAAAGGTTGGCATTCCTCACTTTAAATCAGAAGAAAAACAAATGACCAGAGGTAGTAAATACCTTGCCCAAATTTCCCATGCAGTGGGTAATTAGTTTCAAGATTCAAAGGCAGACGCATCAATTAGCAAAGCTAGTAATAAAGATGGACAGTGCTTGCTTTGACAGCACATAGGCTAAAACTGGAACTATACAGAGATTAGCATGTGAGTCTCATTCCATCTCTATGGGTAAGAGAATATTTCAAAATCAAAGAGATGGCCAAGGACCTCGGCAGCCTGGTGGCATCTCAGAGTCTCTCCCAGGGAAGGCACAGGCTGGAATCACATCTGAAGGGGGCATATATGGGTGAACAGCAGAGGCAGGGCTGGGAAGGAGGACACCTCAGCAGTAAAGGGGTGCAACCCCCATGGCACAGACTACATGGGAGAGAAAGAAACAGCAAAGCATCCTGGGTATCTGGCAACATTGAGAACTGGGCCCAGGGGCAGGCGCAGAGAAATAGTGCAAAGAAATGTCAGTGCTTGAAAGTCTGCTAGGATTGAATGAAGGATCCACAGTTGGGGAACTGGCCCAGTCCATCTCCTGCGGCCCACAGGGCAGCAAGCTGATGGTAAAAGCACTGAAACTGGAGAAGAAAAATCCAGGCTAAATAGTTTGCAATTGTTGCTGCTAAGCCCCTGAGCTGGAATAGAACTAGCTACCCTCACCCAACTACCCCTGTTCCTTGTGGTACATCCCAGTGGAAGCAGCTAAGACTCAGTGGTTCTCAACCTTCCTAAGGCCGCGACCCTTGCATACAGTTCCTCATGGGGTGGTGACCCCCAACCATGAAATTTTGCTACTGTGATGCATCGTGATGTAAATATCTGCATTTTCCGATGGTCTTAGGCAACCCCTGTGAAAAGGTTGTTAGACTCCCAAAGGGGTCGCGACCCACAGGTTGAGAACCGCTGTGCTAAGTCAACCTGGAGTTGCTCTGACTACAGGTTATGGCACATGGAAGATCCATAGCCTTCCCTGTGGGTCCACGGGAGGGGTTCCCTGAGTCTGAGATGAAGGGTAGTTTAGGGGATGCCCAGCTACGGGGCAATGGGGAGAGGTCTGCACAGTTTAGGGACACTGCCCCACGGAGATCCAGGCCACCCCTGCACTAGACCTAAGAGAAAATTAAAACTACCGCTTCAACGCCACCTACTGGAAAGAAAGACGTCTATGTTTAATTCTTTTTAAAAGCAGTTGACAATTATGCAAATACCAGAGTAGAGAATTAACCCATCAATCACAAGGAATAACCAAAATAACAAAGGAAATCCAAACGAAAAGCTTAAAATCTCTAGAAATTGGACTTCAGGTCATGGAATATGTGATTTAAATGTCAGAATAATCAAGACTGCAGTTCTGAAAAGCTCAACAAAATGCAAGAAAACTCAGGCAAGGCACACACTTAGAAATAAAATCAGCGAACAAAAAGGACTATTTTACTGAAGATGTCACAGCTATAGAGAAAGAGCCAAACAAATACTTTAGCTGAAGAACTCAATAAAAGGGATGGAGAATACACTAGCGAGCTTAGAAAATAAAGCAAACCAGGTGGAATTTGTGATATCAAAAATAGACATCTAGCAACGAGTCAGATGGAAGAGGAGAAATTTGAGAGTAAAAAAAGAAAGTGAAAGAACTTTATGAGAACTATCAGATTCCATCAGAAAGATCAATATAATTCTATTTGAATAAATAATTGAGGAGAACTTCCCTGACCCATGGAAAGAACTGGATCCTCAAGAAACTAATAGAACACCTAATGGTCTCAAAAAAAAAAAAAGCCTACTCCAAGGCATGTTGGAGTAAAAACAGTAAAAAAATTAACACAAAGAAAGAATTCTCAAGGCAGCCAGAGAAAACAAGGCAGTAACCAACAAAATAGATCCTTTAGATCAGCGGTCGCCAACCTTTCGGACCTCACGGACCACCATTGATCAGCGGACTACCAGGTGGCAAACACCGCTTT
>PVJN01036943.1:0-21214 GCA_004026805.1 Lasiurus borealis | reverse complement strand
GTTGCAAAATCAGTCAAAATGGGGTCATGCTGAAAGGGAATTGGGTTTAAAGCAGTAATAGAGGAAATCAAATTATGTTCACATGCACCACTTACTATTTTTACTTTAGGAGACAGAAGATTTAAATCACAAGTGTTCAGCTGCTTATTTTCTTTTCATAAAGTGCAAATTATGTCTCATCACTGATAGGCAAGTGTGTGTGTGTGTGTGTGTGTGTGTGTGTGTATATGACTACCATGATGATATTGCCAGATTTGACAGCCTGCTTGCAGAAATTTCTTGTGTTTGAACTTTAGATTGTGAAGAAGAAAAAAAAATACAAAGAAAATACCCTGACCTGAAGAGCAATATAATAGTGTTAGCATAGGTAGCTAGTTAGTATTAATTATGGAAGGGAGCAAAGGGAATCAGACATTAATCATAATAAACTAGGGAGCTGAATCAGACAATAAGCTTGCTTCCCTAGGAATTTACAGCATTCACACACTCCAGGGGGCTGCTGCATCTTCCAGGCCCCTAGGACCTAATCTCTTAAGTGGGTGGAAAGAATCCTTACCAATCTTTAGCAGGGATTAACCAAGAGAGGAATAGAAACAGCAGGAGAAATTCCTCTGCTGGGTACATGCGCAGTAGAAACTGAGAGGGTGCAGAGCAAGGTCCTTCAACATATGGGGGAGGTGTCCAATCTGGGGAAAATGACTGATTGGTTAGGAGGAGGGGGCAGCACAAGCCCCAGAAGGACTGGGAATTGATTGGTTAATTGGAAAGAGCACCTGGTTTCTTGCACGCCAGAGATATTATAATTCAAGTTTAACAAATGTTGCTGGCTTAGTAACATGTGTTTCCCCAGTCGTTTGTTTGGTCTCTCTGTAGCAGCCATGCAGGACTAGCAGCCACTGGGGCCCCCGTGCATGAGCCTGGGCGGTTCAACACAGCACTGACTAGAGTGCAGACAGGAACAGAGACTATGCCAGCCTTATGTGGCCAGAGACTGAACTGGACTGAACCAATGGCTCTGAATTCCTGGATCCTGGCCTTTCTTCTGGGTTTGATGAAGACAAGACTGGACTTCCTCCACTCCAGACAAAGGGGGGTAGTTTTTAATTTCCCGTCCAATAAATCTTCCCATTAAACCTGCCTTTCCATGCTTGGGTCCCCAAAATGCTTTTCTATCAACTTCTTGAAAGAAACTCATTTCCACCCGCAATAAAATTATTTGTTAAAAAGTGTATTATGGGGGGTGCCAGGCATTTGTCTATCACTACACACTTGGAACTTCCCAGATGTAAACACATAATGTGTTCATTTACTTCATTTTCCACTTTTCCCTTAGATCCCTACCTGGAGTACATGAAACTTTAAAAGCAAAAGCCATAGCAATTTGCCTTTACAACCTTATATCCAGCATATCAATTTCTAAGTGATATCCTAATGAATCCTAGTTCTTTGCAGTGGCCCTCGTAAGGCTGCCCTCTGTGCTATGGGAGGCTCGAGTCCCCGCAGGAGAATCAGAGGACCCCTGGTCAGGTTAAAGGTGTGGCAGTTCTGCTACAGAGAAATCGTGCCAGCTAGGCTCCACCATGTGTTTTTGAACCTTATCTGATCCCAGATTCTTTCCATTAAGAAACACCTGTTAGCACTCCCAGGAAAAGGCATTGGGAGGGGTGAGGCTGGACAACTTCCTAATGTAGAGGGAAACATGGCTACTGATCACATTGATTAAAGACACCAATTATTTTTAAATATGAGATAAACCTAAATGAGCACAAGAAATAGAAGGAAATATGAACATGATAAAGCTTAATCACGGACAGCATTCAAAAGCTAACTGCAAGGTCAGCCAGGGACTAAATCAGCATTTCTGTCACACACACAGTCCTGTGACTCTGGTTACAGTAGCTAAAATCACAGGTCCTCACTTGTCACATTGCCCCCAAGACAGAAGGGAGCCTTGAACACAATGGCAGAGGCAAACCAGAATGTTTTCCAAAAGAAAATGAGCAAACGTGTAACAAACACACATGTTGATCGCTGATGTTCAGAATGGCAAACTAACTTTCATTCTCACAGCACTGTAAGGAACCCGGACTGTAAGTAGTGGTTCCTTTGTATTTCCTCATTCCTCATTTCTAAGGGAATAAGCTCAAAGAATATGTTTGGCATAACAATTGTTAGCCACCTTCTTAACATCAGAAAGCATGTGAGTGATCATTTCCATTGCAGAGTTTAGGACATTTATTCTCAGAAAGCTATTTCTACACTCAGAAAATCTAGCAGCATTGAAGAGATGAATAATAATCGTAAACACTTTAGGTTTATAAATCCTGACCAAATCACTGTTTTCAAGATGGTTATTTCTTGGTGCATAGTAGCCTGAGAGAATCAACAGCAACAGTGGCTTCTGTATCCAGGGCCAGCAAACCCAGTGGACACCATTAGGCCACAGATCTCTGAGGACCTGCAGGTGACCAGGGAGGATATTGCTAAGAGCACAGATGCTGAGGCGAGAATAACCAGCTCAAACCATGGCTTGTACCTCTGGGTCTCAGTGTCCCTACCTGTGAAGTAGGGATAGTCGTGTACCTCATTTCCTTCAAAGAATGATTGTGCTAATTAAACAGGCTAATAAAGAGAGTCTCCAACACAGAGTAGGTGCCCTCAGACTGTGGGCTGGAAATCCATAATCAAAAGAGTTAACAGGTGCTTCCTGGCATTCATAGAAGCCATGTTACTGGGTTGTTATTTACCTGCCTGGAGCCACCCCACCAGGAGCAGAGAACATGGAAGCCACATGGGAGGCTTTTGTAGGAAAAAGAGAACTTGGAACTCTCATTCCTCCTACCCCTGCCACACCTGCCACTCAGAGCCTTGTCACCACAGGGAAGGTCAGCCTTGCTCTTGGTGTTGCCACCGATGCATTGGCTTTGCAGCAGCACATTTGTTGGAACACATTTCCCCCAATATGGGCAAATACATGCAACAAAAATCCAAGAGCTTGATCGAAGCCAAATCTCAGACAGGAAAGCCCCTGGTGTCCAAAGGCCTTGAGGTTGCAGGCTTTAGAGTTCATGGACAAGAGATGCTGGTGCAAGCTGGGGCCCTGGGACCTGGGAATAGGAGTCTCTACCCATGGGACCAGGACCACCACCAAACAAGACAACTCTGTGCAGTGCTAGGACCACATCCATCCCTCCATTATGTATTTAAAGGTTGGCTTTGAACAAGATGCTTTAGCATTTTCACCTTGAAAGAGCTAGATGCCTTGGAAAAGTATGTTCATAAGCCAAAGTCAGTAGCACCCCAGAAGAAATGGGAAGCACTTCCTCTGTCTCCCTACAATGGCGGATGCGTTGGTGTAGGTTCAGATGGGGAGTACAACCCCTCAGGCAGGATGGCATAACCTTGGTTGTGAGCAATACCCGTTTTACCAATTTCAGAAGCAAGATGAATGGATTGTCCCAAAGCCTTATATAACCTCCTTGATGCTCCACTGCCCTCCTTGGGGTTTAGGAGTCTACTCTGTATAAAACATTAATCTTTTGGCTGAAGGAAATTGATTCTCAGCATGACGTATGGCCCAGAGGCCTAAGTAGAAGCATTTGGAGGGGCTGTGGCGATGTGTTTTGTGTTCACCCCCAGTTACTCAGTGACAAGGGAAGTCACTGGAACACTTGAAATACCACTGGGATCAGGAATAAGTTATGTGAAGAGTGAACTATTAACGGAGGTCAGAGTTCTGAGTAATACAGAGCTCCCTGGCATCATCATGTTTTCTAGCAAAAAGAAAAGACAGCACTAGGTTTGCTGAAAGGTGTTTCACAAGACCCACTGCTGTTCATCATATAAAAGGTGTGTTCATGAGTGTGGCCACATATGGAGTGCCTTGCATCCTCAGTGCCTCTTCTGCATGCCCTCATGCTTGATAGAGATACTGTATGGACAGTAATTATGTGCAGATGGAACCGGACACTTCACTCTGCAAGCTGAGTTTATAGTATACACTCCTGTGCTTCATGCCTCATGCCCAATGAAAAGTGAAGGTAATATATATGCTGATGTCAAACAAAGTAACAGTTGTCCAAACCAGCTATCTGATTATAGCCACAAACAGTAAGAAACACCACAATTAAACCCTAGCCGGTTTTGCTCGGTGGGTAGAGCATCAGTG
This sequence comes from Lasiurus borealis, assembly GCA_004026805.1. Classification (NCBI taxonomy): domain Eukaryota; kingdom Metazoa; phylum Chordata; class Mammalia; order Chiroptera; family Vespertilionidae; genus Lasiurus; species Lasiurus borealis. Next base: position 17,046 of record PVJN01036943.1, on the reverse strand, counting down.
TGTAAACTAAAGGGTCCTAGGTTTGATTCTGGTCAAGGGTATGTACCACAGTCACAGGCTCCTCCCTGGCCCTGGTCCCTGGTCAGAGCAAGTTCAGGAGACAACCAATCAATGTATTTCTCTCACACTGATATTTCTCTGTCTTTCCCTTTCTCATTCTCTCTAAAAACCAATGGAAAAATATCCTTGGGTGAGGATTTTAAAAAAAAAGGAAGAAAAAGAAACACCACAATTAATAAAATGAGAGAGAGACTTACATACAAATACTAATAGAAATGAAGAAAAAATAGATGCTGTTATTTGAACTATTAACTCAGGTTAAATAAATAATAAAATGAATTCCTTGTTATATCATTTCAGAATATTATTGTTCCCTTTGTTTCCTGAAATATCTGCTCCCCGTTTATTGTCATCTCTTTCCTTATAGGTAACTATGAGTCATTGTGGGAGTGAGTAGCCTCCTAATCTAGAAGTGACCTATAGAATAGTGGGTCATTATTTCTGTCACTGGAAGAAGTGATGTGTCTTTCTCCCTCATCAGAGAGAAATCTGGACAAGAAGTGGTAGGATTCACAGGTCTTAGAGGCTCCTTCCATCTGAGTGCAACCATTCTAGGACACAGAACACAGTCCAACCTCAGTGTCCGAGACTGCCACTGGAGCTCCATTGTGTCCACTTTCCAGCTAGCAAGAAGGAGGCAGCAAGGAGCGCACCCATCCTTCAAGGATTTCACTTCTGCTGACATTCTACTGGCTGGAACTGTTCTCCTAACCTTGCCAAATGGGACATGACATCTTTACTCGAAGTAATCACATGTGCAAATCAGAATAAAATAATTTGGGTCAGATTAGACAGGAAGAAAGGACAACTGCTAATTGTTCTTGTTATGAAAATATGAGATTAATCAAGTAGTCAAAGAGGTGACATTTATCATGAGATACAAGTTTAAGGTTATGGATCATATGAAGGCAGAATTGCACACTTGCTTCATATTTTCTGACATCTGGACTGTCCCTAAGAATACGATCTCTTAGCACCCAGTGAAATCTGTCCTTCCACCATGGGGGCTTCATCCAAGTGCATTTTGAAAGCACAACTAAAACTTTTGTCCAAATTAGAGTTGCCATTCCAAGTCATCCCTTCAAACCTGCCTGGCCATCAATTAGGGATTCTACTCTGGGAATAGGCTTCCAGACCAGCCCTCGAGGAACACCAAAATCAAAACCCCATGTCTGTACATCCCAGGATCTCCAGAAAGTAGCAGACTCCATAGACTGCAATGTTATCCACTGAACAGGATTACCACCCACATGGCTGGCAGGCCTCTGCTGGCAATCCTAAAGAGTTCTTCCTGCAATTACTGCTTTCACCTTTTCTCCACTGTGATAGGTGTGTGTAAAGGAGTTTCCATCTTAGAGATTACTATTATTTTCCTTAAGAATTTTCAAATAGGTAGAATTGTTATCCCATCCTCTTTTTACAAACAAGGAAATTAAGACTTAGAGAAGGTTAGTAACATGTCCTGGTTCATGAAGGAATTAAGTGAGGTAACTGAGAGTTCAACTTAGGCAAGTTGACCTCAGAGCCACAGTCTCCACCACTATTGTAGACACGGCCAACTCCACTGCCTGTTTGGGCCAGGCAGGGCCTCATGCTGTATCCTTGAAATTTGGTTAAACTAAAATTTAATTTTAGACAAGATGGCAACAAGATGCTGTACACTTTGTGTAAAATTTCCTATAAACATATTCAAGCCAATTTATTGTGGCTGCAAACCAAATTTAGTGGCTTCAAACCACTCTCCTTTGCATTAGTATTGTTTCAAAGCCAATGATGGATTTGTTAATATGATTTTTATATGCCTAGCTTCTCTCCAGCTTTCTCCCTAGAGATGGAGTTTTGGGTAGGGAGTTTTAGCATTCACATGTGTCTTTTATTGTAAGTGTATTAACTAATACCTGCTGATTTTCTACTTATGGCCCCTGAGATTCTGGTCTGGAAGCTGCTCCTGAGCCAACATGGCCCTTACTGCTGTGATTCGTTTTTTGATAATGATAAAAACTATCATTATCAACTGGTTTCTAAAAAAGCAGATGAGCCCTGCTCTGAAGACACTTAGTGGGTGAGAGGCCAGCATTGTGGACTGGGCCCTTTCCTGCCTCTCCAATCTTCCTTCTGCCCTCTCCTACCCTAATCTTCTTGCCACCTATTTTTCCATCACTGATAAGTTCTTATCTATATAGATATGAAAATCCAAAATAGGTGTAGAGAACATTGCAATTATAAGTAACATCCTATTAAATTACTTAATGTTTTTTGGGGTTATGCAGTGAGACCTATGTTATCTTATGGAATTTTCAAGGTCAATGATATAAAATGATCAAGGAAAAAATATCCACAACTACAGATTATGTTATTAATTCAAAGCAATTTTATGAATCATGTACATATCTATAGCTACAATTCAGAATGTCAAGCTCAAACCAAAGTTCTACTTCTCCCCGGTGTTCTCTCATACAGAACAAAGCACTTATGAACTTGATCTTTATAACCATTCATTCTCACTTTACCAGCATGGCAGTCACTCAGAGAAGCCTAAAGAAGTGGGAATATTTTTCTAAATGCTACTAATAGTGAAACTAATTTTTCCATGAGTAAAACTAATAATTCCTTCAAGTTTTAATGATTAAAGAATCAATTTCAATTGAGATTGTAAACTAAGTAAAAAAATAAATTTTCTAGAGAAATGTCTCTCAGTGATTCCTGCCAGACCTATATATATTATGAATCAGACACTGAGGTTTGGGAGTTCAGATGTTAGGATGATAATTCCTCAAAATTCAGACTTTGTTTCCTACTAAAGTCTTAGGATAAATATTTCAGTGAATAAATGATATCCATATTTAGTGAGATATTGCATAGAAATTTAAATAAATAAATTAGATACCCAGTATGAATACAGATTGCAACAATAATAAAATGTTGAGAGGTTAAGAGAAAAACGGTGGGCCTCAAAAGTTATTGGATAGAGAAAATGACTGGTCCATCATTTTGTCAATTAAGGTACCTCAGGGCTTAAATGGCTTACCCAAGATGAAAAACATGGTCCCCACAGACATCTAAAGCCAACTGGCATTGTAAAGTCATTTTAAGTGGATTATTCTGGTCCATGACACTCATTGAGAAGACATGGCAAATCACGTACACTTGATAAAGTAGAGAAATGTTTATACTTTTAAGATCATGGTTCATTTTAGATTGATCTAGTAAATTTTGTGCCTATCACAGACACTGATGGCCAGCACTCAATTTGTATTGAAAGCATCATATGTTTGGGTCAGGGAGAACCCTGCTCCAGTGCCTGAGTAAGACTGACTGGCTGCTTGCATGAAAAGTAGGGTCCCATAGCTGGACCACTCAGTGTCTCAGGGCTACATCTGATGATACATAGCAACCATGCCATCCAAAGTCTGACACCCAGAAGTTTGCTATGTCCCCAACATGGAGAGCCTCATTGTGGTTCCATGAGCCAGAACTTAGAGGTGGTCGTCTGGGCCCTTGGAACATACAGACTTCATAGATTCTGACATGCAGGGTCTGTGCATGTTGAAAGGAATTCTCTAGGCAGCAAGCGTATAGTTTCTATTCTTTCCAACAAGAGTTTCTTACAAAAGATCCCTTTGGTGGCTATAATCTCCAAGAAAACCTTGAAATGCAAATAGGCCTGCAACCCTGGTCTCCCTTAATCCTGGGCTTAATGTGTGCACACATGTGTACATTCACTTCCCTTTTTTTCTGCTTATTTTTCCAAAAAATTCTCCATAAAATCTATTTCTGTACATCAAGAATTCTTAATGGGTTTATTATTTTTGAGCCAAATGTTATATTCATTACTTTGCATTATATGTGTTTTATATGCTTTTCTACATTAAAAACTTGCCCCAAAATAATGCTGGAATTTAATTCTCAAAGGGGGTAGAACTTGGACCTGATTGTCAAGTAGCCATGCACCATCATGAACCAAGAGCCTGTTTTCCTAGAGCAAGTGGGAATGGCCCTGATCCTCAGTGCTCAGTCAGCCTTACTGTCCTCTCCCATAGGATCTTGCCCAGTTCTTCTTACCTCAGAGAGGTTTCCCTGACCGTTTATTCTCTTACACACACACAAAAAAAAAGATTCCTGCTTCTGAGGAAAATGTGTCCATTACATAACTTCTATCTACTTGTGGGAAAATTAAAGTTTAAAAGGTTCTGGTAAATGTCCCCTACTGAACTTTCTTTGAAGACCTGGTTAGGTACTTTCCTCAAAACTAAAAATTTTAGCCGAGACCGGTTTGACTCAGTGGATAGAGTGTCAGCCTGAGGACTGAAAGGTCCCAGGTTCGATTCTGGTTGGGGCCATGTACCTTGCTTATGGGCACATCTCCAGTAGGGGGTGTGCAGGAGGCGGCTGATTGATGTGTCTCTCTCTCATTGATGTTTCTGACTTTCTATCCCTTTCCCTTCCTTTCTGTGAAAAATCAATAAAATATATTTTAAAAAAACTAAAAATTTTTAAAGTAGAGAAATGATAATAATAATCCTATCTAATAAAAGAGTAATATGCAAAATAACCATCACTCTGCTTTACCACAAGCCACGCCACCAGCCAATCAGGAACGGATATGCAAATTAATCCCAACCAAGGCCTGCAGGGGAGGGCAGTTAGGGGCAAACAAGATGACAGGGGAGCAGTTAGGCATCAATCATGCTGGCAGGGGAGTGGTTAGAGGGTTTCAAGCTGGGAGGCAGAAATGTTAGGGGCAATCAGGAAGGTAGGCAGGCAAACAATTGGGACCCAGCAATCCTGGATTGTGAGAGGGATGTCTGAATTTCCTACACTGAGCCTCTAGTCTATATATATAAAAGGCTAAGTGTCTGTCCTTCCAACCTCACCAAATTGCAGCCAACACTGCCAAGACCCCATGACACAAAATGCAGCCCACAGCCCAGCCCAGTCTGGAAATCGTTGCTGTGGGTACCAGGTAATGATGTCACATAGCAATGCCCCACTTCCTCTCCCTAGTGACTAGCCTCCTTGAAGTTTCTTCAGCCCAGGAACACAACTTGCTTTACAGCCAGGTGCAAATATTTTACACTTTAACCAAATGTTTGTGAAATGTTTTCCAGTGCCTCATCTCATTTGATCTTCACAGAAGTTCTGGAGTAGGAAGATAGGAGACTTGGTAGAATACTATTTTCTTTTCATTAGCCAGAAAATGAAGATTTAGAATTTCAGAAACTTGACCCAACTGAAAAGAAATAAGAAATGGTGGAACTTGAAAATGACTTCAGGTTTTCTTATTGTGCATGGTCAAACACTGCTACAGTTAAATATTTTACCTTTTCTTCTCCCTGCATGATCTACAATAATCATCTGCTTTGTGTGGATATTTACTGCTGTGATGCTGACAATTGCCTGAAAGAGAAGTTGGGGTGCTTCACTGGGCTGGAAAAAGTTTAGCTAAATCAGAAAACAGGTCTAATTAAGCACGTTTATTCTCCATATATAAAAAGCTAAGTTGACTTGCACATGTGTGATACATATAAAGCTCTTGCTGGCACCAATTGCATGTGTGTTTTTTGATCTGTCATTGTCGATCATGAATTTGGTTGAAACTTCTATTATAAAGGGAAAATAGTGATATTAAAAATATTTCTTCTTATTAATTTCCTTTCAATGTGCAGGAATCTGTGCACCAGGACACTAGTATTAAATAATAAGAGTTAAGAATAATATGTAAATTGTTCTTAACATAATTGTTAATCCTGTGGGAAATTCTGGATCTGAGTATTGCACAGACTTCCTAGTGTGTCCCCTTAGAAGGCTGGGAACAGGGCTGCTTACCCACCAATAGTGGTCAGTCATTGGTAAGGGGCAGGTATTCCCTCAGAAGTTTCATCTCCCATGTTCACTGAAAGATCAGCCCAGGGTGGGCAGAGTGGGACCTGAGGCTAAGAGAATCAGGTGCCTGGCAGCTGGTGTACATTGTGGTGATGGGGCAGAGAAAATATGGGTGGGGCAGCTATGTCACCTGCTGCACCAGGTGTCATCATGACATCTTCTCAACCTGTGTACCTAGTGCTGATTCTTTTTAAGACGGTGGGTAAACCTATTTTCTTTCTCTATGGTCCGTTATTTATTTTTATTTTTATTTTTTATTTTTTACAGAGAGGAAGGGAGAGGGATCAAGAGTTAGAAACATCAATAAGAGAGAAACATCGATCAGCTGCCTCCTGCACACTCCCTACTGGGTATGTGCCCACAACCAAGGTACATGCCCTTGGCCTGAATGGAACCTGAAACCCCTGAGTCCACAAATTAATGTTCTATCTACTGAGCCAAACTGGTCAGGGCTATGGTCCTCTATTTCTAAGTGATACCAAAGAGATGCACATTTCTTTCATTGTGAATGAGTTATACTATAAATTTACCACTAATTTAACTAATTATATTTATATAAAGTTTTTGTTAATATATTTTGCCAAATTTTCTGTAACATTTTTTTCATGAATTTATAAGAAACTTTAGTACTTACGTCAACCATTAGGCTTTTAGGAAGTATCTTTCTTGGGGGGTAAGTGTATAATTTGTCTTTTGAATCATTGTTTTATTCTGGCCTCAGCCCTTAGTCCCCTCAATAGTGGTTTGTGCTCTTTGGGGATATTTTGCCTGTTGGTTGTCACCTTAAACCAGCTATGCCTTGAATTTGTCTTGCACTGTGTCTTCACAGTTTCTTCTCTGTGGATGGCTCCTCAGTTTTGATTTTTGATTTTGTTTTACAGAAGTGTTTCATCTCCCTAAAAGCCTTGAATTGAGAGACTGGAACTCAACACAAATGACTAGAAGTACATGTTTTGTTTTTTCAGATGGGAGGGTAGGAAAAGGTATGAGTTTTCATCACAAGGGAAGTGAAAGAGAGGAGATAACCTAAGGTCTGACAATATCCCTGATGTACCAAAGCCACCTGTAATGGATGGTGTCAGATCTTAATGAGAGAGATATCTTATCCCCATTAGGACCAGCCTGCAGGGTGGTGTGGGCACAGGGCAGGTGGCTGAGGCAATGGCTGCCCTCCAAAGATCAGGATGTGTACCTTTGCAGGAAACTTCTGCCCATGGAATTTTATCTCTTTATTTCTCATCTCTTCCTTTCTATTATTATTAAGATCCAAACACTTTCTACTACTTGTCGACATAAGAAACATCCAAACCTATAAAGATTTTCTATGAGTTTATTTAAATCAAACTGACAACTGCCAGGAAGCAAAATTTCCCATGCTTCAGAGAATGACAGCTTTGCAGCTTCTTTTATGTATTTGAAATTAATAAGAGAGCATAAGGAAGATTACAAGGAGGTAGAAGAAAGCAAGGCAAAGATTGGATTACAGAATAATTAAACTCAGAAAATCTGAGCTCGAATACTGTATTTGCCACTCCCCCTAAACAGTAAATAAATACCCTCTGGTTTAAGGTTTTGCTCTATGAGAAATGGGAAATAATAAAGCCCTGCCAGGATTGATGTGTGACAGACAGGAAACAAGTGAGTCTCAAGGAGTGCTTGTGAATGAAGCATCCAGAGGAAGGGGGGCGAGGGGCATTGTCACCGGGAACACAGATGGGAGAAATAACATTGACGATGAGAAGTGCTTGTCCACTTAAAATGTGAGAGCAGCTTAGAACCTGTGACACTGGGGGCAACAAACAAAACCTGAGTGGCTCTGTCACTAACAAGTGAATATGCCATGAAACTCATCTGTGCAGAGATATTTATATTCAATTCATTGTGTTCATCAGTGTTGAAGAAGACCAGCCCCATGAATGTGTATAAGAGAACAATTCCTCTGAACTCCTATATTCTGGACAGTTGCACAGAAAGCTTATACCGTACTTATTCCTTATATCCTGTGCCTAAAAAGGAAAGTTTAAAGACACCTCTCTAGGTTATGGCCTGAATCAGAGCAGAGACAACCAGTTTCCAAAGGCAGTGTGTTGTCAAGGCTCAGCTTCAAAATCGCCTGGCCAGCTTTCTGCCTCACTTGGAAACATTAATGAGTGTCTTGCGTTTATGACACTTTGAAGTTGTTAAATGGAAATAGGTCATTAGATTAACACATACTTTACAAATATTCCATTATTTCCCAGATTCCCCACTGAGTAAAAGAGGCATCTGCAAATCTAATTTGAAAGATTGGTTTGAAGTGAAGCTTTGGCAAACTTCCCAGAGTCTTTGGTTTTCTGGGTCCCTGACTCTGCGTTTGTCTCCTGGAGTCATCTTAAGGGTGTGAGCACTGCCACCAAACCCAGGCCATTCCTCAAACAACCACAAAAGAAATACACTTAGTAAGAATTCACACTCACAATAAACATGCATTTTATATGCAACATATGTAATAGAAAAGTTGCATGTGCTCTTACTGTAATCAAGTTAATATGGGGTTTTCTAGGAGGTGCTAAAAATAAGGACATGAAAATAATTATCAGGTGAAGGAAAGACAGGAATTGTCCAAAAAGAAGAGTTTATCATTTAGTCCTTTATGAATTGCTACACTTTTGCATTTTATAAAGTTTCCTTCGGAGATTCAATAGAGTCAACTGTTACTAATCCATGTGGAGGTCAAATTCTGAGTCTTGCAGACAAGTATGCATGTTCTATTTAACTTTATTTATTGGTCCCCCTGTGCCTGCAACTCTTTATAGCCACCCTTCCTATCTCTGCTACTCTGTCCTCCCTTAGCCACATTCCAAGTAAAACTTCTGTTGTGCTATCTTTTGCCCCCCCCCAAAAATATCTTTTGAATATTTACAATTATCATTCAATACTAGTAGATTTTGCAAAATATATAAAGTTGAACAAGAAAGCATTCCTTTATTATGGAGGTTACTAAATGAGTTAGATGTTAAAAAATAAGGATATATGGCAAGACATACGTGCCAAGAGAGAAAGAGGATTTATTAATCATGTGTTTTCTTTTCTGTATCATTGATGCTTTGAAATCTGAACCTTTTTCATCCTGGAAAGAGAGTTCCTCATAGGGCTCACCTGCAAGTGCACTTTTCATATGCTAACCAGCCAACCCAGAGCCTGGGCCCCAACCACCCCTTTATCTGGCACTTACACTTCGGCCACTTACACACTCAAATGCCCAACATGTAAGAATGGTTCCCATCCTCAGAGCCCACTGCAGTTATTCAAATTAGCCAACCCCAAACTTTCCTGCACTACCTGACCTGTTTCTTCTTGTGGAAACCACACACAAAAAATGGTTCTTGCCCACTTTTTCTAGCTCTCCATCTGCCTCCTGACCCTGATGCTCCCAAATGTGCCCATCATGTGATATGTCACCCCTTTTGGAATCTGTGAGTAACAAACTATATTTACAGTGAAGTCATCTCCTGCTCTGTTGGCCTTCCTGTACCTGGATAATAATAATAATTATATATATACTAGAAACCCAATGCACAAAGATTCATGCAGAATGGGCCTTCCTTTCCCTGGCTGCCTGCACTGCCTTCTCCTTTCTGCTCCAGCCCAGAACTGCCTTTCTGCCTTCCCACACTGCCCAGAGGCCCAGAGTGGCTGGGGTGGTGCAGAACATATGTATCATTGCCATGGTGATGATGCAAGCATCCCACCCGCCCCTGGACGCTGGGTGTCTGTATATGCAAATTAACCCACCATCGTTGTTGCTGGGCTATTCGCAAACTCACTCCTGATTGGCTGGTGTGCATCATGAAAGTGTGGTCAATTAGCATATTACTCTTTTATTTTATACATATATTTTTTTTTAAGTGAGAGAGAGATGATAAGTGAAGTGACTGAGTAAGCAAATAAAGCTTGAAGAAGGATGTAGTATCAATCCAGTCTACAAAACATGGGAAGGCTTTAGTAGGCAGAGAGGGAAGGCACTATGTCCAAAGAAAAGCACTAGAAGAGAAACCAATGGAAGGTATCTTGCTCGATCAGCAAAATGGTCAGTGGGGTGGAGTTAGATCACATGCAGCTTTATGTGAATGAGCTGTGGGTGATTCAAACTAATTCCACAGTGTGAATTGGAGAAGACTGAGCTTGGGTTCACTCTGAAAGTCACTCTGGCTCTGGAAATAAGCCCACCTTGTTAGATAGGTGGGTAGGTTGATAGATGGATTGAACAATTTCTGAGTGCTATGTGCCTTTACATAAATTATCATAAAGTAGGATTTGTTTTGAGGCGTTAAAGGGGACGTGAATGGGGTGCAAAGAGAGATGAGGGAGGCTAAGTCCTGGGCTGCAGAGGCCAAGTCAGATGATGCATTTGAGTACCACATCCCAGATCAAGGTCAGGAAACATGGGAATGGGCTGAGATGTGGTGACAATTGAGTTAAGGCAAGTGACTTAGAACTGAGCACGGGGTCATATGAAGGTCAGAGACTTGTTTTGGATAGCATCCATGTGTGTAGGGCCTGATGAGCAATGAAGGGGTCTGTTAGTACTTTGTTTCTTGGACTTTCCTCAGCAGCAGCCTAAGAGCTGCCATAATTTAGCTCAAACCAGTAGGTTCCTTCCCAATAAAAACTGTCTATGTCTTTTTTACTACTTCTCTCTTAACCCACGCACATCACACACACATATCTTTCATTTTTAGGACCAAGTCCAGAATGTACAGAACCTATCAGCTATTACTTTCCTTGGGCTCCTAAGGACAGGTAAATCGGAACCACCTGGGAAAGTGCTACCAAGTCAACCTCTAGACCCCTATAAACATAATGTGCTAACAGGACTGAGCAGGAATTCTTGCTGACTGCATCCCTGCCATTACATACTTCTGGGTTTGCTGCCACATTTGTGGGCAAATTTAGGAAGGGAGAGTTTATTATGGAACTGCAAACCTACTTTATTGTAGCTATCAAAAATAATAATAAGCAAAGACACTTTAATTTTTTTTTTAATTGAGAGAGAAAGAGAGTTCAAAATACCCATTGTTGTTCCACTTACTTATGCATTCATTGGCCACTTCTATGTGCATTGATTAGGGATCAAACTCACAACTTTGGTATAGCAGGATGATGCTCTAACCCACTGAGCTACCCTGCCAGGGTTAAACAGAGCAACTTTAAAATGGAGTCAAAGCTTTCTTCCCAGAAGAACTGTCTTGCAAATCTTATGCCTCAAATCTTTGACATGTGACAATAGGACAAAGTAACCTTTGGGTGAGTCCAGTGGTCGGCAAACTGCCGCTCCCGAGTCACAGTTTGCAACTCTATTGACTAATGAGTTTGCTGACCACTGACCTAGATGCTCGATTGAAAGAATTACAGGCTGTTGTTGTTCCTTGTGATTAAGTCCCTAGCCCAGTGGCTTGCAAACTCATTAGTCAACTGATCAAACTGCAGCTTGAGAGCCGCATGTGGCTCACAAGCCCCAGTTTGCCGACTACTGGGCTAGTCCTAAAGCAACCTTATATCCCAAAGAACTGTTTCCAAAAATAACAAGAAAGTGGATATTATGACTACTAAACTGATGCCAGCCAGCCTGGAAAGTAAAGGCATTGTTTACAATTAGCATCACCATGCTATGTTATCTGCACCAATAGAAATGCCTTACTTCCATTTATGTAATTGCCCCCTTCCCTTTCTCATAAATACCTCTTGCCTTTGTCTCCTAATTGGAACACTCTTTGGGCTTCCGCCTAAATCAGTGTGCCCTGAAAAGCTGATCTTATTGCTCTCAAATAAGTGCTTGTTGCCTCTCACTTTGAAAGGCCATGCATGTTTTAGTTAACTTTGGACTGTGAGCCCCAAACACGTTGGAACTTACATCAAAACCACACATGGTGCCCAGAAGCTGCTGATTACTAGTAAGTGGAGCAGCAGCCTTGCTGTCACTTCTTCAAAATTGCACAGCATCTCAAAGGCCACACACTCACCCTTTAATAGCTGTCATCGCTGTCAGAAAACCAGGCTGCCATTGATTAAATCTGCCCTCTGCCCTGATCTTCTGATTGAGGCTTTGCTCTTAGCATCAGCTTCTTTGCCTGAGCCTTTATCCCTGCCTGGAGCCATTTTCTGCCTCTGGGTTCTGCCACACAGCTCTGCACGAAGCTCCAATTCTGAACACCAGTGTCCACTACCATCCACTTGGGCCTCCTGGGGTAGGTCTTTTCCTGGAAACTGATCAACTCTTCCTCCCCTCTAGTAAGTCTCTGCTCTGAAGTATGACAAAGGAGAAGCTCAGATGATGGGTAAAATTTGTGGGCAGATTTTGAATTAAAAGACTTAAGTCCATTGCATGTTCTAAAATATAAACTTTCACATTCTCACCTCCTCTGTGGTGACTTCTGTGGGGTATGGTCGGGAGAAAGTGGACATAGCTTAAATGTCCACAGTTAACAGGCATTCCACCTGGGAAGACTGTCTTCTGTGCCAGCTGCTGCCCCTGAGCACAGAAATGTGATTCTTCCAACCATTTGCATGCTAAAATGCAAGCTAAGGGCTCATGCCTTCTGCTTCTCACTAAAGCAGTTTGGAGGTTCTCAGGACAGGCTGGGAGGTACCTGCTTCCCTATTACTGCTCTGGAGTCCAACAATTGTGGCTTTTCCTAACCTAACAGGTAAGAGGAAACATGAATGTAGCCCTGTTCCTTCATAGAGATAGTCCCAGCCAATGCTGGGCCCTTAAGTGGGAGACATGTAGCTGTGAGCAAGACATTTCAGGAGAATGAAGGCAATACACAAGGTGCCCAGCAAATACATGATGTGATGCATGGTAGAGGAAGAGAAAGAAAGAGAATAAAAGCAGAGAGGAGGTGATGATCTGTTCTGAGAAAGGTGTGTTTGATCAGAACTTCCCACGTGAAAGGACTGGGAAAAATGAGGATAGTATTGTCCAGGACTGTCTGATCAACAGTTTAATTTTCTAGAAAGTGACTTTTCACCATCTAAATTAACATTTCATAATCAGTGTCTGTCCCTGCTAAGAGGGACCTAACCAGTGTTTGAGGCACAAAGAGTTTGAAAAACATAATCTACATTTGCATTAACTTAATTTATCTTAGTTATTATATATTTAGTTTATTTTGAAATTCCAAATTGTATCAAAGTGTCGACGAAAAAAGGGCCACATGCTAACCTGACTAACTCAGGGAAGGCCTGTGTGGCAGCCTTGCAAACTCAAGAAACCTAAATAACCAGAAAGGATAGTCTGAAATAAAAACCTTTAATTAAAAAGCAATTTATAGTCTGAAATAAAAACCTTTAATTAAAAAGCAATTTATAGTGGGTAGTCAGATCCTAGACCAGTATCTTCCCTGACAAAGATCATCTTCAATTTTTACTGAGCTTATTGTCTTTTTGCATCTTTAACAAAGCTGTGAAATGTGGGGGTACCTTATAACTTCCCTTTTTCTGGACCTCTCAGGACACAACCAAATGCTCCTGGGTGGCACAGGACTGAGACCATAAATTCCTTCACTGTTATAGATATGTTAATTGTTGACTGTTAACTATCCTACTTAACTAAATGAAGCATCTGTCTATCATTTTACTTTTTATCCAATCCCAGAGCCCCACTACCACCTGTTTCATTTCTCCAGCCTCCTTAACCTATCACCAATGGATTTTATGTAACTCATTTAAGTCTCCTCCTTTGATTGTAATGTATAAAACAAGGTGAAAAACTGCCATTCTCCAGAGAATTATCCCAATACCTTGAGATTCGGTTTCCTGGCACTTGTTGACAGTTTGGCTCAAATAAACTCACAAAAATTCTTTATTGCTTTGAATATTCTTTATGTTAACAAAAGGATGCTATCAGACTTGTACACTTAACCTATCTGAATTTGGTAAGAGCAGCCAAATTCATTAGTGCTTTTGAATGAACTGGTTGACAAAACTAGAAAAGTGAGAAGCTCTTATTTAAATTAGACATAAGTAAAAATTGAGAATTCAGACTTCCCAAATCAAATTATTGCTTGGTTATCAGGGATCATTTAATCCTAGTGATTTCACAGACCCACAATTACTTTCTTCATTAAAGAAACATTAGTAATAGGATGGTATGTACACTGGTCTTAATCTATAAATACTATCATGTAGTTACTGATCTGGAATTTTGGAATTTGGGAGCTTGGATTTCTCCATCTCATGAAGATAGAATAAGACAGCTGAGTTAAAATTGCTTCATAATGGAGTCATGGTAATTAGTTGTAGATGAGGAGTAGAGGCGGGAACGGGGAAAGGTTTCCATTTGAATCTGTCCCAGGGCACTAAGTACCATATACACTGTGGTGTTTGCAACATTGCAGATGAGATTCTGTAAATTTGAAAGTCATCTGATGTTTTCCAGACACTTTTGTAAATAGTAAGACTGGTTCTCTTCTCCCATGATCTGTGTGAGTCTGATAGGCAGTCAGTCCACTTAGTCAAGGTATTTACACATGAGATGTGATATGGGAAAATGAATTGGATTGGCCACAACAGATTTGCTGTGAAGTTTGGTTGGCAGAAACGCTAAACTCTGTTCAAGGATGCAATCTTTATTCTGGAACAATCACTGGAACTACTACTCATGCAAATCAACTGGATTTGGAACTGCTTCTCATGCAAATCAACTGGATTTAGAAACAAAGTTTTGAACTAAGGAAATGTATTCATGTTTAGTTTGGTCTGTACTGATCTGATACTGCCAATTATTTTTTTCCATTTGTTTTATTTTGTCAGAGTAATGATACCATTGTCATTAGGTAGTTAGTAATAATGGGAAAGAAGCAAAGGGGGAAGCCAGACATCATAAGCATGTCATTTGGGCAGCTTCACCTGGAAGCTGCAACATTGCATGCCTCAGGGAGCCCCCACTCTAGTCACTGCAAAACACTGGGGGAGGGATCCAACAAAGGGAAGATAGATCCATGCCACATAAAGTTGGGGTGACATTAGAGTGACATTGGGGACAGAGATGGTTGGCCAGAAAGGGTGTGGCCACTACAAGTGCAGGAAGATTTGGGACTACATTATCTCCTAAACAAAGGAGTTTGCTGTCTGTTGCTCTTGGCACGCTTGACTTGTGACTCTTGTTGCTCTTGTGCTTTGTGCTGTGCTGTGCTCACTCTTGGTTTCCTTGCATTTCCTCCATAGCCATGTAGACCTGTGGACCTCAACTGTAATCAACTAAGGGCTGCAGCAAGGAACACAAGCTAAGGTAGCTTGATGCTAGACTGGACATTGCTCCCACCTAGAAAGGAAAATCCGGATACTGATTCTGATTTTAGCTCTACTGGAACTAAAGCTATACTTCTTCTATAACTGTACTGAGGGAAATGGGACTTTGTAAACTCAGGGATTTGATTCCACAGAAATAAAACTTCCTACAATATCACATCCTCCCATTCAAGTCTCAAGAAATTCTTTTTCTTGGGATACTGCAAGAATTTCATCCCCATAAGCAACTGCAAGAGATCAGACCTTCTCCCCTCTGTTAACAGTAATATGTACTGTTTTTATATAAATGCATTAAATTTCATTTAAAGTTTTATTCAACTTATATAGCAATTCATACATTCCAGGCATTGTTCTAAGTTCTAAATTGATACTTACAAGTATCAAGCTATTGCATCCTCATATCAGCCTTCTGAAGGAGGTTCTGTTTTTATTGTGTTCCTTTACATAGATGGAAAAATGAAGTCTCCTTCAAGGGGAAAATAAGACATTTGGGGGGCTAGCTATCTGAATCTGTGCCAGTAACCTGCCTTCTGATATACACCCTTGCTTGCTGATAAACATACACTTTTGCTTGCAGATAGATAAACTCCATTCTTATCAAACTCCCTTCTTAACTGTGACTAGAAGCCCAGTGCACAAAATCACAGGCCCTGCCCACCCATGCATGCCCCGCCCACCTGCCTGCTGCCCTGCCTTGACACCCTAACCTCTCCATCCAGAGCTCCAGTGTGCCTGGTCCCGACCCGACCCCTCTGGCCTTCTCTGGCTGCTTCAAGCCCTGCCGTTGGTCCCACGAGTCACCTCTGGTTGGTCCTGCCTCCTCCAGGTGCCTCCTGATTCTGCCCCATCTTTGGAGCAACATGGCAGCTCTGCCCCATCATGGCACTGGAGGAGAGCATGGAAGCCTCACGCCTGCTGCAGAGTTTCAAATGCCGCTTCCTGGCCACATTTGTGCTGTGCTCCTTCTCCTGGCAGGTGGGCGGTGGTGTGCTCTGAAGATGAAGAATGAGTGGTGAAGGACTGGTAAGGGGTCGCTATGGGCTCTCACCTTCACCCTCCCCTCCATGGCATGGTTCCGCCTCTTCCAGGCGCCTTCCCACTTCTGCCTCGTCTCCAGAGCAACATGGCGGTTCTGCCCCGCCTAACACGCATCCTCCTGCTGAATTGTCATTATGCTGTGAGGGTGTCTCAACCATTAGCATATTAGCTCTATATTGTATAGGATGCCTGTACTGGCTTTCAGAACTTGTTTTCTGGAATATTCCCATTTTACAGAGGTTATAAATAAACCACAAACGATATACAATCCCCAGAGGGGCTGGTGTCAGAGTTGGAAAGCCTCTGGGTGTAATCTCACTTCCCCCATCCCAACTCATGAGGGGCTGCAAAGCCCATGCTGGGTCCAGAAGCCTGATTCATATTTTGGGGACAAAAGAACTAATGTTAAGCCCGGAACGCAAGCCGCACTTACAGAGCACCAAGAGACGATCTCATGTAAAAACAAAGGGGTTTATTCAGACCAGCATGCTGGGGCTCACAACATACTCTGAAAGCAGAGCAGAGGCTGAGAGTCCTGGGCCTTTGTTACATGACCGTTTTATACTGGGGGTCGTGGGTGGAGAGCTGTTTGAATTACTGAGTTGGCCTATCCTGATAGGCCAGGTAGGGGAGTTGGCCCATCCTGATAGGCCAGGTAGGGGCCGGGGTCTGCTTACGCAGGTACGGGATGTGGGGTCAGGAAGCAGTCTAATAGCAGGCCTTTAGACTTGTTACCATAGCAACTCCTGAGAGCAAAGGTCAAACCTCACAAGG
>PVJN01036942.1:0-21215 GCA_004026805.1 Lasiurus borealis | reverse complement strand
GCTAACTGCACAGGATAAAATAATTATTAATAATAAGGGCAAAATGCTCATGGTATAATGTTATGAAGCTGGACTTTAAACTGTTAATAGTATCTCAGTTTTATAAAAATATTCATAGATATTTATAGGAAAAAACTGAAGGGACATGTTAAAATATTGATAATGGTTAGCTGAATGATTTTAACTTTAAATTTTTTTTCTAATTTGAATGTGTAATGCTTTAATATTTAAAAATATTTAAGAACTAGACGAAGAAAAAAATAAAGGAGTTGATTTCTGTCTGGATTAAAGTTTGGCAAAGGAAAGAAATAGAAAGTTATGCTGAGGGAAATAGAGTATCTAATAGAGAATCTAATTGCGTGAATAGAGGCCCAGTGCATGAAGATTCATGCACTGGAGGAGAGGGTCCCTCACCCCGGCCTGTCCCCCTCAGTCTGGGAGCCCTCAGGGGCGGGACGCGACCCAGCGATCAGGGGAAGGTGATGCCCCCACCACACCTCTGCTGCTGCCTCTGCTGGCAGCGCAAGCCTCAGCCATCCCTGGTTACCCGTGCCTCGGGCTGGCCATGGGTGGCTGGGCAGCAACCATCCAGGGCTTGCCTGCTCCTCAACCGGCCCTGCTTGCTTGAGCTTCATCAGTGAGTTAGGAGGACCCAAGGACCCCGGCAGGGCTGAGGGGACTCTGGTGGCAGGCATGCGGACTGGCTGGCTCTGGCTGAGGAATGGAGGATACTCTCAATGACATGAGTTTTTTTTTTTTTTAATATATTTTTATTGATTTTCACAGAGAGAAAGGGAGAGGGATAGAGAGTTAGAAACACCGATGAGAGAGAGAGACATTGATCAGCCGCCTCCTGCACGCGCGCCCCACCAGGGATGTGCCTGCAACCCAGGTACATGCCTCCGACCAGAACCGAACCTGGGACCCCTCAGTCCGCAGGCTGATGCTCTATCCACTGAGCCAAACTATAACTTCCAATTTGTTGGACATCACAGTCAGGCTTCAGCTTTGGGAAAGGGAGGAAGAGAGATATGGGCAGCTCGTTGGAGGAGCCTGGGTGAACTGTCTGTCAGTGGGGGGTGCAGGAGGACCTGAGCCTTCCAGCGGGGCTAAGGGGATTCCGGTGGCAGGCATGGAGCAGACAACCTCGCCCCTATTGTGAGGGTGTGATGGTCACGCCATCTTGTGAGGGTGTGATGGTCAATTTGCATTTTACCTCTTTATTATATAGGATTAATGAATCAGGCAGCATCCCATCTAGCAAATAGAAGGGAGTTTCCTGATTTTCATACACATTAATATTGAATGTGAACTTGGATGTTTTCAGTAATAAGTCTTTTCCTAGAATTATATACTTTGTTTTCATAATGATTTTGCAGAGATCATGTTTGTTTGTTTATGGGTGGGGGACAGGTTTAAGAAATAATTTAAAGAGAAAGGTATACTATAGCGTTTCTAGTGTTTATATTATTTGGAGACAGGATGTAATTCCTAATTTCTCTGACAAATGTACGCTATTCATTTGGGAGAAGGGACTATGCCAGTGGTCTGCAAACTCATTAGTCAATAGAGCCAAATATCAACAGTTTCAATTTTTTCAACGATTGAAATTTCTTTTGAGAGTCAAGTTTTTTAAACTTAAACTTCTTCTAATGCCACTTCTTCAAAATAGACTGGCCCAGGCCATGGTATTTTGTGGAAGAGTCACACTCAAGGGGCCAAAGAGCCACATGTGGCTTGTGAGCCACAGTTTGCCGACCCCTGGACTATGCTATGCAGGCTTACTCTCCAAAGTCTAAGTCTAAGTCCTCTTCCCTGTTATCATTTTTCTTTTGGTTGGTTTGAGAGTTGGAGCCTTTTTCAGGGGTAGGAGGTCTTTGGGAAATGTGAGCTAGAGTTCCTAAGAAAGGTAAAACTGATTCTTGCTTGTTCTATAAACAGAGCCATAAAGAGATGTAATTTCTTCTCTAGCTCCATATTTTGTTTTACTTATTTTTGTCACAAAAATTATACCACCATGGTAAACAACAACAAAAACTTAACAATGAAAAGCCTAAAAGGGTATAGATTAATTTCAGCAAGTTAACCACTACTGGTAGTTTCTTCTGTTATCTTTCCAAAAGTTTTCTACCTAGCATCACATTTTAGAATGATAGAGAGGTAATGGAATAAGTAATTATGCTGGATTGATTTGGAGAATGTGGGAATCCAGCTCAGTAGAACACTTTATTGAGCACACACTATTGGTTACGTATTGTGGGTTACAAATGAATTAAACAATCTTTACCCTTAAGATGATCACAATGGAGCTAAGGAAACAGAGCTGGTGTTCAATTTTAGAATTACTATTATATAATTCTTGCAACAAAAGCTTTCTTGTATTTGTAGTATAATTGGCGTGGTTTCTCCACTCCTTACAGGGTTGTAAAATCAAGAACTTTATGTTTCGGTTTAAATGCTTCTTTTTTTAAAAAATCACTTAACTTTCCATTCAGGTTATTCTTCTTTTATTTTAAAAATATATAGGAATTACTCAAGGTGATGAGGACGATTGATGACAGAATAGTACATGAATTAAACACTACGGTTCCAACAGCTTCCTTTGCAGGGAAAATTGATGCCAGCCAAACCTGTAAACAACTTTATGAGTCTGTAAGTGTATCTTTTGAGTCTTTCTTTTGTGCTTCTATGCATTTCTTTGCAGGCAAAATAAGAACTCATTTGATAAATGTTATAATTAAACTGGATAAAATAATGATATTATGTTTTCTTCTTGCTCACACCTGAAGGGGGTGTATAAGTTTTGACCTAGTTTTTACAAACAAAAAAAAAATATGTGATTGTAAGCACAGTCTATGAAGAGATGGTTCTAAGGAATGGGAATTGTTGTTTTTGGCCCCTTCTTGGGAAACCTTTATCTTAAAGAAACCTTATATACAAAGGAATGAAGGAGAGAGTGAAAACAGTCAAATAAAATAGTGAAACAAGAAAAGGGCTCAGTCCTGAGAAATCAGACAGCTGATATAAGAAGAATTAAAACCTATCACACCTTCTATGTCTTCTTTCTTCCCTTACTTGTCAGGAAGGGGAATAGAAAAGCATTCGGTGGTTAGGAGAGAAGGAAAGTCACAGATAAAATGTCTTTTCCTGATACTTTGGTTTTTCAAGTATGTATTTTCATTGACTCTTAAATGCCCTTTATTTTTCTCTTTACTTTCTAAAAGTAGAAGGAAATAATGATGTAGCTAAGTATTTTTTATAGTTTACTTACATGTTTTCTTTAACATGGAAGCTAAAGTTCAAATGGCATTTGCTTTTTTAGGCTCTACTGCAAGATTACTATTTGGATTCATTGTCTCATAAAGAAGGTATTACTTCAAACCTAAAGTCCATTCCTCAATTATGAAAAAAGAAATCAGTTTGGATGAGCTTATTCATTTCAGTTAAATTTAAGCCATTAACTGCTGCTATTTTTGTTCTGCTTTTATATGAAAGTACATTATTTTAGTGAGTGGTCAGGTAATTCTAGTGGCTTGAGAAAATCAGAGGGTTGTGGATTTTAATAAGTAGAACTCAATATTGGAAGTAGGGAGCATCATGCTAGTCCTAATTTATTGTGAGGTTGTTTGTTCACTTAGCTTCTTTGGGTAGCTGTCTAAAGAACTGGAAATTATGATCACTTTAGTGATCCCACCCCACTACCCATATAATCTTTGTAACCTATTTAATTGTTTCCAGTCTTTTTATTAATTTAGAAATTAATATTGTAGTGATTATAACATAGATTCCAGATCTAGATTAAATCCCACATCTGCTACTTCCAAGGTAGATGACCTTGGACATGTCACATATCTGCCTTAGCTTCCTTATTTGTAAAATAGTATCATAAGAATATCTTGTTCATAGAGTTGTTTACAGGATCAAATGAGCTAATATAAAGTGCTTACTGTACTAAATGTTTTACATAGTAATGCTTGATGCTTGTATTATTAGTTATTGCTATTATTATTTGTTATCCTTTTGTTGAGCCAATATAACCTGGCATACTAAATTTAGAACCTTTCTGTTTTGTATATTCTTAGGTACGTGTTTGGATTTTTCTGTCATTATCCTAGAGTAGCAACTTTCAGCCTTTCTTATCTCATGACACACATAAACTACTTACTAAAATTTTGCAGCATATTGAAAAATACATTTTTTGCTGATCTGACAAAAAAATAGGTATAATTTTGATTCACACCAAACAGCTACTGTTATGTTAGCTGCTGTCAGTTTTTTATTTGATAATCTAAGGGAAAAGAGGTCAGTGCCCCTGGCTAAATAGTCAGGTATTGCATGTTTTAAAATTTTTTTTATGGCATACGATGTACCACAGCACACCGATTGAAAATCGCTGTCCTAGAGGGATTCAGCAACATGAACATCATGCAAAAGATTGTTTATCAAGTAGTTTTGTGCCAGGGATCCCATCTGCAGCACAGTGTTAATAAGTATCACTGAGTTCCTGCAAATATTTTCTCAGTTAAATGGAACTTCATGAAATGTGTAAGCTGCTTGTAGTCACCCTGACTTACTTTAGCCCCTGACCCTTCCTTCTGTAGCTGATGAAAAAGTATTTGTACTCTAATGATAATGCTTCTTCATAGGAGATGATCAGCAAAGTTATCATGAAGCACTTGCTTTAGAAATAACAAATCTTAAAAATTACTTATAGTAAAAATAAAATAATTTTAGTGAGATCCCCTTAGTAGAGCATATTCCCTTCAATCTATTAATTTTTTCTAGCTTTATTTATTGTTCTCAAGATAAACATAAAAATCAGTTCTGAGCAATATAGCATCCATGAACTTGGAATAGTGCTCTAAAACTATTATTGGTGTTTTAATGATTGATTTAGGATAATTCATATATACTTAAATGGTATGCTTCTCCTGAAATCATTTTGACAGAAGTTCTGGAAGAAGATTTAAAATATATTTTATTGATTTTTTACAGAGGGGAAGGAAGAGGGATAGAGATTTAGAAACATCGATGAGAGGGAAACATCCATCAGCTGCCTCCTGCACGCCCCCTATTGGGGATGTGCCTGCAACCAAGGTATATGCCCTTGACTGGAATCGAACCTGGGACCTTTCAGTCTGCAGACTGACGCTCTATCCACTGAGCCAAACCCGTTTCGGTTGGAAGATTTAAAACACACAAAAATGCTATGACAAAAACTTCATAATTTTTTTTTATTCATTTTTTTACATTGATTTATAGACAGAGAAGAAGGGAGAGATAGGGAGAAACATCAATATGAGTGAAACATTGGTCGGCTGCCTTGTGCATACCCCCAAAAGGGGATCAGGGATCCAGCTGCCACATGGGCATGTGCCCTGACTGGGAATCTAAGCAGCAGCCTTTTCCTTTGTGCACTGGATGATGCCCAACCAACTGAGCCAGAGTGGCCAGGGCTTTTGTTTTATTTGAATGATACTTAACCAAGGGTCATTCTCAAGGTTCTAAAACAAACCAAATGATGTTGAGGGAATTAGAATTTAATTTGAAGTTTACTTAGAATCAACCTTTGCTTTAGAAAGAAACACACACAAAAAAAAACAACCACACACACACACACACACACACACACACACACACACACAAAACAAAACAAAACACAAAAACCCAATATTATTAATAGGACAACTGTTGGCATTATATTTCCCTTAAAGACAGAAAACATTGTTTTAAAATAGTGATTAAAAGTCATGAACATTTTATTTTACTTTTATTTTCTGACATGAACATTTTAGATTAAACAAAGTTTTTAAAGTTTTGATCAAATAAAACCAAAAGTCCTTTAGACTAGTTTTGAATCATTCTCCTGCCTCATTCCAATGTCTGTGTTTCACAATTGCTTACCCCAATTCAAAGGAAGTATGGTTATGATATGCTTATTGTTCAGGGTTTTTTTTTTTCCTGTATTCAAAGGCCTTTCTTTCTATTTATCAACTTTCTTAATAAATTTACTTCAGTTCCTTTACTGCACTTCATACAGATCAGAAACAGTTCTTCTATGACCAGATCCTAAGCTTCTGAATTGCTAATGAGCCAAGCCTGGTTTAGTGCGACATTTTCCTCTGCTAGGCTTATGTCAAACAATCTATTACTAGTTATCAAGTGTTCTCATTTCTTTGACATAGGTGCACAGAAAAGCCCAGGCATATTCCTCTTGCATGGGCTCTGAATTCTGAATTTTATCGAAAGATGGTCATGAAAACCAGATTAAAACAATTGAGTGTACAGAGTAAAAGAAAATTTGCCCAATAATTTCTCTTCACATCAAGTGGTTTCCCAGGAGGCTAATATGAAGGAGAAGTAAGCATGTGAGGCTAGGAGGGTGGAGGGTAATCTGCAGCTAGAAGTCTTATCCACAGGAAAGGAGCAAGTTAAAGAGGTGAATAGTAAAGGAAAGTCCAACCAAAGAAGGAAACTTAGTGGTGAGAGAGACTGAAAGGAAAGGTAAAAAATTTGAATTTGATTTTTAAATGCAGATAGAAAAATGTCAAATGTAATTGAAAAACAAAATTTACAAGTATTAAAATAAGCTCAGCTGGCCTGTCTCAGTAGTTGAGTGTTGACTTATGAACCAGGAAGTAATGGTTCGATTCTTGGTCAGGGCACAGGTCTTGATTGCAGGCTTTGTCCCTAATAAGGGGCAGGTAGGAGGCAGCTAATCAATGGTTCTCTCTCATTGTTGATGTTTCTATCTCTCTCTACCTTTCCCTTCCTCTCTGAAATCAATAAAAATATAAAAATATATTTTTAATGACCATCATATCAGAATCCAAAGGGGTTTAAAGAAAAACTGAATTGAAAAAATATTAAAATAAAATTTTAAAAACTAAAATGCAGATAGAAAAGTGAGACTATTTTGTTGTAATTCTGGATGGTGCGAGTGTTATTTCACCAGTTGCTGGATAGTTAGACACAATATCAAGATGATTAAATAACATCTGGTATCTGAGCAGTGTATTGAGTCTTGTTGCCTCTAAATATGAGAGGTAGAAAAGGTATCAATGATTATTTTCTTGCAATTTTACAAAAGAGGAAACTGAAGCCTGGACATGCTAATTTCTTAGTCAGTCTTACGCAGCAGCAAGAACGTCTTAACTCTTAGGATGGTTCTTTTCTTTTTATTCTCTTTTAGGAAGAGTAGTTCCCTGCCCTCAGTGGCTCCTTTAATTTCTTGTAATTATACCTGAAGGAGTAAACAAGTAAAGAAGCAGCATATTAAGCCTTGGAATATGAGCCTTGAGGCTGTCTTTGTGAATCAAATGTTACAATGGGGGGAAAAAAAGCATATTAGAGAAATTTACTATAGGTGGGATTAATGTCTATCAGGCAGTTTACTTGTACTTTCCTTCTCTTTCCATGGGTATGGTTTATAATTACTAGTAATGCACTTTTAGTACTGCACTCTAGAACTGCAAAGGCTTATTCTTTCCAGGCGAAAGATACACCAGTCATTCTCAACTGTAGGGTCCCAATATCATCATCTGGGAGTTGTATTTCAAATAACTTATGAAGAATGCTTATAGAATGGTTAAGTTAGTGCTATATTATATATATATAATGGTTGGGTTATCTCTTTTATAACTACCACATTAAGTTATTCTCTCTTCAGAAAGAAGAAGGAAGGATAATTACACCGAGCAAGTTAACACTTAAATTTTAGTTGTAGGTGAACCACTGTTATTTATGTATCTTTATAATGGTGATAATATATTATTTTAGTGTTTTTGCTTTTTCTGTGCCCCCAATTTTTGGGGTGTCATAAAAATTTGGCTATGATCATAGGAATGTGTTTGAAATGAATCAAAGAAAAAATAGGTGTGAATTGTTATGTTGGTTTTGCTACATCAACATGATAGTTAATAAAAAGTTATTCTGTCCGATGTCCTTCCAATCAATATATACAATTGATGGAATCAATAATCTGTACTTTATACATAATTTTTCCTTATTAATACTTAAACTTTAAAATTTAAAATATTAAAAAGGACTCTCTTACATAGGTAAAGTAACTTTTTTTTTGTTTTTCTTTATTGTAACTAAGAGCTGCTCTATATCACTTACTTTATAATTCCTTGTATTTGGTGTCAACATGAGGCTAAAGAAAGCACGAAAGGACCAAAAAAGAGGAAAAATACCAATAGAAAGTGGTCCAGAAGATGTGTGAGTAGAGGATGTAGGGTAGAGGAACATATGGATGGAATGAGGAGAGAAGGACATGGTAGGGAAGAGAAGACGGAGACTATGAGTCCAGTGTGGGGATGCAGGAAGAGAGGTTTAGGAAGAGAGCAGAAAGCCCTGGAGCTTATTGAGGAAGAGCACGGCTTGAGCACCGGCAGAGGTGCTTCCTTTGATCTGTTTTTAGGGGATTTAGCTGATTAGCACAATCTACTCTTCCATAGACATAATTTTTAAACACTATTTTAGAAAGTATTACATTTCTATAGTCTAAAAATAAGGATTTAAAAAACAACACTAAAATGTGATAAATTGGTGTGATTTTTTTTTTTCTTTTTTCATTCCTTTGTTCTTTTAGTTGATGGAGGCTCATACCAGTAGGGACAGATTTATAAAAAATTGTATAGCTCAGACTTCATCAGTAGTAAAACACCTCCGAGAAGAGAGAGAAAAGAATTTGGACGATTTAACGTTATTAAAGCAACTTAGAAAAGAACAGACAAAGGTAAGTTGAATAAGGTTTACATTTCTGAGGCTAAGTTTTTCCAAACTTAGCCTTCAAAATGCGAAATTTAAAGTAAGGTATGATTATTACTTTAAAAAAATTACCAAGAGATTAAAACTTCATTTTCAGTGGACCTTATTTTTACATTTGGGAATATCCAGTGGTAAATTGGTAAATTAATGTACATTTCATGAATGTATGCAGTGTAACAGGTTTAGCTAGAATAAACAATCATATTTTATTTCAATTACTGCTGTTAAAGGTAAAAGGATTAATTCAGACCAATACCACACCAGAAAATTTAGAGAAATCACACCTGTATCTGTGTCCTGAAGCTTGACTTGAGAAGAAACATTTCTTAAATGTATTTACACTTTGAAAATATTTATTTCTGGTGTCATTTGTAGAAATTTGCTGAAATATACAGATAATTAACTTCAGGACATTAACCTCTTCATCCATTAAAATATAGTATAATTTAATATAACCAGATATACTACAACCTCATTATACCTTATTTCCTTACTATGGAGAGGTTACTCTGGGTCTTTGGCTCTTTTTTAGACATTCCATTTAGTCTCTCATTCCTGTAGCTTTTGCTGTTAAGAAAATAGCAAGTGCCCTCTGAGGGCTGTCAGAGGAAGCCTTGTTTTCCAAAGTCAGCTATAATGTAGATAGAGTGTGGACGACAGAGTGTAGTTAATGAAACAGAACATTTCTTTATAGCTCTTAAATGCGACATGTCAGGAAAACAGGTGAAATGTGTATGTACCATATTTTTCTATGTGTGATGCATTACTGTCTCCTGGGGGTCTTTTAAGGGATAACTTTTTATTTTGATATAATTTCAAACTTACAGAAAATTTGCAAGAATAGTACAAAGAACTCCCATGTACCCTTTATCTATATTGACCTATTTCTTTAAATTTTTCTCCACCTGCTTTACAATCTGTTCTCTTCATGCTCCCTTCTCCCTCTATCCTTCCCTCCCTCTTTTCCAGTCTTCCTTTCCCTCCCACCTAAACATACGTACACATTTTTTCCCTAAGCCTTTTTGCGAGTGTGTTTGGCATGTTGTACCTCTTTACCTTACATATGTTGGTTATTTCCTAAGGACGGGCATTTTCTTACATGACCACTGTACAATTATCAAAATAATGTCTATATTTTAAGATGCCATGACAGGTGACTTACTGAGCCTTGCATATCAGGTGAGTGAAAATCCATTGTGGGATGGAATCAGATTTTTCATATTGAACAGTTGTGAAGTTTTCCCTTTGTTAGTAGATATAGCCAAACGTTGAAAAGGAGACCTTGTCATCCTTGTCATTTCTTTCAAGCCTTTGTTCTTAGAACTGCACACGATGAGCGTGCACTTTCTCATCATCCCCCTGATGCTGTATGTCTCACTGGATACAGGATTCACCCACTGTCTCCACTGCTTTCTTTGATCATGAGACTGTTTCAGCCTTGTGTTCTATACCTGCTTATTCATCAGTGGTGGGTTTTTCAATAGGAGACTTTTTCTCTAATGGTCATCTTGCTGTACTATTAGTGTTTATGAAGGCCTAGAGATAGATTATATATCGCCCATTAAAATGTAGTTTTTTGGGGTTTTATATTTTAATACTCTTGAAGATATTTATAAACAAAACTGCAGGGCAGGGCTGTTTACTCAGAAAATGAAAAATCACTATTTGCAAGTTAAATCAAACAAAGAATAAAGTGACTGTTAGTGGAGAGCAAAGTTCAGAAACCAGTGAATGTTTGGAAATGTCACAGAGTTTGCCTTGCCCTCAGTTCTGCCCTCTGCCTCTATAACCCAGAAAGAGTCACCAAGGTGACCACTGTAAAGGGGGAGCTTTAAAAACCATTCAGTGAGTCAGGAAAGGTAGCTTTCTACCTGATACCATGTAGGACTATAGGGTAACCATGAGTAATGCTTACGCAAATAAGGAAACCTGATTTTTTTATTTGCTATGGAGATTATGGAACCAGAAAGATACAGCTCTTTTTATTTATTTATTTATTTATTTATTTTTTTAAATATATATATATATATATTTTATTGAGATTTTACAGAGAGGAAGGGAGAGGGATAGAGAGTCAGAAACATCGATGAGAGACATCGATCAACCGCCTCCTGCACGCCCCCTTCTAGGGATGTGCCCGAAACCAAGGTACATGCCCTTGACTGGAATTGAACCTGGGACCTTTCAGTCCCCAGGCCAACACTCTATCCACTGAGCCAAACCCGTTTCGGCAGAGACAGCTCTTTTAAAAAAAAAAAAAAAAAATTGTTTTTTTGGAGAGAAGGAACCATCAATTTGTTGCTCTACCTATTTGTACATTCATTGGCCGATTCTTGTATGTGCCCTAACCTGTAGCCTTAGACAGCACTCTAACCAACTGAGCTATCTGGTCAGGGCAGAAAGATTCAGCTGTACAGAGCTTTTCCAGCTTTATCTGTTCATTTTCTGTATAGGAATTAGGAGACTCAGAGATACTAACACCCTCAAATCACAAACTAGTAAGTAGTAGATCCGAGATTTGAACCCATCTCTTCTGACTCTGGACTTAGTGTTTTTACATTAAGTTGTGACTGATAGTCAAATTCTGATTACTGTAGTGGACATACTTTATATACAGAGATGCCAGTCTTAAAAGTCCCACTTCTTTACCTGAATCCTTAAATCAGAAAAATAACATCCCTTGCTGGAACTATATAATTGCTCTCACTTATTAGTGATCTTTGAGAAAAATTTTACCTGTTTTAAGACCCAGAGCCTTTTCAGAAACAATGATCTCAAAGGTAGCATTATGTTGGTGGCATTGAAATTGTATTAGTAGTTGGCTGTAGTATATGCAGTGTTCAAGAATAGAAAAAACATGGATTACCAAGACAGACAGACAGCTCTAAAAAAATAAATCCCATCTACCACTTGGTGGCTTTGTGAACTTGTAAATAACTGCTCTGAAACTTCTGATTTTCAGTTTGTAAAATGGAGTTAATATTCCGTAACTTTATTCTTTCCTTTATTTTTGGTGAGAGTTAAATGAAATAGAACTAGCATGTTGACTGATACAAACTGGTAGCTCCTTTCCTTTCCTTTTTAGATCTCTGGGACTGTATTTCATTTTGTTTTCGTTTTGTTTTATTTTTTAAGAAAATGTAAAACATTTAATTTTTTTAATTAATGTATTACATGTATACATATCTTCCCATTGCCCCTCACCCATTCCCATGCATACCCTAACCCCCCCACTGTCTTGTGTTCATTGGCTATGCTTATATGCATGCATACAAGTCCTTTGGTTGATCTCTTATCTACTCCACCTCTCCCTAACCTTCGCACTGTAATTTGACAGTCTGTTTGATATTTTATTACCTCTGTATCTATCTTTTTGTTCATCAGTTTATAATATTCTTTATTATCCAAAAATGAGTGAGATCATGTGGTATTTTTCTTTCATTGACTAGCTTATCTCACTTAGCATAATGCTCTCCAGTTCCATCCAGGTTGCTGCAAATGGTAAGAATTCCTTCTTTTTTTATAGCAGCATAGTATTCCACTGTGTAGATGTACCATAGTTTTCTGATCCACTCATTTGCTGACGAGCACCTAAACTGTTTCCAAATTGTAGCTATTTTAAATTGTGCTGCTATGAACATAGGGGTGCATAAATCCTTTCTGATTGGTGTTTCTAGTTTCTTAGGATATATTCCTAAGAGTGGGATTGCTGGTCAAATGGGAGCTCCATTTTTAGTTTTTTGAGGAAACTCCATACTGTTCTCCACAGTGGCTGCACCAGTCTGCATTCCCACCAGCATGCACGAGGGTTCCTTTTTCTCTGCATCTATGCCAACACTCGTCGTTCGTTCATTTGTTGATGATTGCCATTCTAAGAGGTGTGAGATGGTATGCCATTGTCGTTTTGATTTACATCTCTTGGATAATTAGTGACTTTGAGCATGTTTTCATGTGTCTCTTGGCCTTCCTTCTGTTGTCTTTCGAAAAGATTCTATTTAGGTCCTTTGCCCATTTTTTCATTGGATCATTTATCTTCTTTTTATTAAGTTGTATAACTTGGCTGTAGATGTTGGAAATTAAACCTTTACCAGTGATAATATTTGCAAATATGTTCTTCCATACAGTGGGCTTTCTTGTTGTTTTTAGTTTTAATTTTTTATTTTTGTTTGTTTTTTATTTTTTATTTTTAGATTTTTAAAAATCTTTATTATTCAGGTTATTACATCTGTTTATCCTTTTTCCCCTCCAGAACTCGCCTCCACCCGACTCCCACCCCTCTCTGTACCCTTAAAAAAATTTCAAATTTTTGACTTCATTCTTGCCTCCCCCCATTAACCTCATCCATAGGGGTATGATTTTTGTCCAGTCTCTCTCTGCACTCCCCTCACCACTTTCCCCCTGAGAATTATCAGTCCACTCCCTTTCTGTGCTCCTGATTCTATTATATTTGCCAGTTTATTCTGTTGATCAACTTTTAAATTCACTTAATTTTTAGATTCACTTGTTAACAGATATGTATTTGTTGTTCATAATTTTTTGTCTTTTACATTTTTCTTCTTCGTCTTCTTAAAGAGTGCCTTTCAGCATTTCATATAATACTGGTTTGGAGTTGATGAACTCCTTTAGCTTTTTCTTATCTGTGAAGATCTTTATCTGCCCTTCAATTCTGAATGATAGCTTTGCTAGATAGAGTATTCTTGGTTGTAGGTTCTTGCTATTCATCACATTGAATATTTCTTGCCACTCTCTTCTGGCCTGCATAGTTTCTGTTGATAAATCAGCTGAGAGTCATATGGGTGCTCCCTTGTAGGTAATAAACTGTTTTTCTCTTGCTGCTTTTAATATTCTCTCTTTGTCTTTTGCTCTTGGTATTTTAATTATGATGTGTCTTGGTGTGGTCCTCTTTGGATTCCTTTTATGGGGAGTTCTGTGTGCTTCCTGGACTTGTAAGTCTATTTCTTTTACCAGATGTGGGAAGTTTTCAGTCATTATTTCTTTAAATAGGTTTTCAGTATCTTGCTCTCTTCCTCTGTCACCCCCACAATTCTGATGTTGGTATGCTTGAAGCTGTCCGAGAGGCTCCTTACATTATCTTCACAATTTTGGGTTCTTTTTTCTTCTAGCTCATCCAGTTGAGTGTTTTCTCATTCTTTATATTTCAAATTTTTGACTTGATTCTTGCCTTCCTCTAGTCTGCTGTTAGGTCTCTGAATAATATGTTTTATTTCAGTCAGTGTATGTTTAATTTCTAGTTGGTCCTTTTTCATCGCTAGTTGGTTCTTTTTCATCTCCTCTTGGGTCTCGCTAACTTTATCCATCTTTTCTAGGATATTCTTGAAAAGCCTTATAACCATGGTTTTGAACTCTATATTCAGTCGTTTGTTTTCCTCCATTTCTTTTGTTTGTGATCTCTTCCTTTGTCTCAGCATTTTCACTATTCCGGGAGAGCTTCTGTGTTGGATTCAGCCTTATGATACAAGGCTTGCAAAAACTGTAAAAGCCCCTCAGTTGAGCTTGGGATGGGTGGAGTCTTAGGGCTTACTGGACCACCTTGCCTTCCAGTCGGCCCCGCCCTCCAAGGCCCTTGGGTCTCATGTGACTGGGTAATCGCTGGAGCTGTCCCTGTGCGTGCGCTTGCACAGTGCCTCTAGACCTCTGCCTTTCCGGGTCCCCTGCGCCCCAGGACCATATGAGTCTGGGTCCCCAAAGTTTCGCCCAAAATTAGGGTTTAGTGGAGCTAGAAGTGGCACAGTTGGAAAGCTCTGTCCCCCGCCCACTTGTGAAAGCCAGTGGCACAATCAGCAGTTGGTCCTCTGCGCACAGTGCTGTGTGCGCCACCAGACCTTCACCCTTTTGCATCTCTCCCAGATCTCCATGCACTTCTCCCTTTCACAGTCCAAACTCCCCCCGTATGAGTCCTTGCTGGACGTGGGGTTTAGTGCCGTAGGATAAGGGGTTCAATGCAGCTGGGAGTTTCCGTCCCAATCCCACCAGAGAAAGCCAGCCAGGCACTCCAGCACCCGCTCTCTCCATGTGCGCGTCTCCACACCTCAGCTTTTTGCAGCTCCTCTGGGTCTCTGTGAGCCCCTCTCTTTCTTTCTGGTTGTAGCATTTCCACTCAGCCAGCTTTCCTGTTGTTCTGGATGATGTCTATTCTGTCTTTTAGTTATAGTTTTGAAATTGTTGTGCGAGGCAGTAGTGTAGGTGTTTACCTATGCCGCGATCTTGGATTCCCCCCTTGTTGTTTTGTTGATGGTTTCTTTTGCTGCGCAAAAGCTTTTTATTTTGATGTAGTCCCATTTGTTTATTTTCTCTTTAGCTTCCATGTCCTTGAAGCAGTATCAGTGAAGAAGTTCTTTCGGCATTGTGATGCCTGTGGATTCCTATAGTATTTTTATGGTTTCCCATCTTATGTTTAAATCCTGTATCCATTTGGAGTTTATTTTTGTTTATGGTGTAAGATGGTGGTCTGGTTTCATTTTTTTACATGTATCTGTCCACTTCTCCCAACACTATTTATTGAAGAGACTGTCTTGACTCCATTGTGTGTTCATACCTCCTTTATCAAATATTAAGCATAGTGGTTTGGGTGGATATCTGGATTCTCTATTCTATTCCATTGGTCTATATGTTTGTTCTTGTGCCAGTACCAGGCTGTTTTGAGAACGGTGGCTTTGTAATACAGCTTGAGGTCTGGTTATTGAGATCCAACCTTCTTTATTCTTCTTTCTCAGGATTACTATGGCTATTCAGGGTCTTTTTTTTCCAGATGAATTGGAGAGTCTTTCTAGGTCTGTGAAATACGCCATTGGTATTTTAATGGGGAGTGCATTGAATCTAGATTGCTTGGGATAATAGGGACATTTTAATGACGTTCATTCTCCCTATCCATGAGCATGGTATGCTCTTCTATCTGTTTACGTCTTCCTCTATCTTTTTTCAGTGTCCTGTAGTTTTCCATGAATAGGTCTTTTACCTCCTTAGTTAAGTTTATTCCTAGGTATCTTATTTTTTTTGTTGCGATGGTAAATGGGATTGCTTTTTCAGTCTCTCTATAAGTTAATTATTAGTGTATATAAATGCCATATATTTCTTGACATTAATTTTGTATCCTGATACATTGCCACATTCATTTATTAAGTCTATTAGTTTTTTGATGCAGTCTTGTTTTTTTTTATGTACAGTGTCATGTCATCTGAAAATAAGGAGAGCTTTACTTCCTTTTTTCCAATTTGGAAACCTATTATTTCTTCTTCTTGTCTAATTGCAATGGCTAATACTTCTAGTACTGTGTCAAACAGGAGTGGTGAGAGTGGGCATCCTTGATTTGTTCCTGTTCTTAGGGGAAATGGTTTTAGTTTTTGCCCATTGAGCATGATGTTAGCTGTGGGTTTATCATATATGACTTTTATGATGGTGAGATATGAATCTTCTATTCCCACCTTGCTGAGAGTTTTTACCAAGAAAGGGTGTTAGATTTTGTCAAATGCTTTTTGTCCATCAATTGATATGACTGTGATTTTTATTTGTCAATTTGTTTATGTGATATATCATGTTTATTGATTTGTGTATATTGTACCATCCTTGCATTCCTGGGATAAATCCTACTTAGGCATGGTGTATGATCTTTCTGATGTACTGCTGGATTTGATTTGGTATAATTTTGTTGAGGATTTTGGCATCTATGTTCATCAGGGATATTTGTCTGTAATTCTCTTTCATTGTGTTGTCTTTATTTGGTTTTGGTATTAGGGTGATGCTGGCTTCATAGAAGGAGTTTGGAAGTGTTGCTTCTTGAATTTTTTTGAAGAGTATGAGGAATATAGGTTTTAATTCTTTCTTGAATATTTGGTAAGACTCCTCTGTGAAGCTGTCTGGCCCTGGGCTTTAGTTTGCTGCAAGCTTTTTGATGACTGCTTCAGTGTCTACCATAGTTATTTGGCCTGTTGAGATGTTTAGATTCTTCCTGTTTGAGTTTTGGAAAGTTATATTTTTTTAGGAATATGTCCATTTCCTGCAAGTTGTCCAGTTTGTTGGAATAGAGTTGTTCATAGTACTTTTTAACAATCCTTGTGTTTCTGTAGGGTCTGTTGTTATTTTCCTCTTTTATTTCTGATTTTCTTTATTTGGTTCTTCTCTCTTTGCTTCTTGGTGAGGTCCATCAATCTTGTTTATTCTTTCAAAGAACCAGCTTTTAGTTTTGTTGATCTTTTGAATTGTTTTTTTGGTCTCTATGTTATTTATCTCCACTCTGATCTTTACTATTTTCTTCCTTTTGCTTACACTGGGCTTTTTGTTGCTCTTTTTCTAGCTCTAGAAAAAGAGTTAGGTAATTTATTACCATTGTGGTTTTTTTTGTGTTTTTTTTTTTTACAGTTGGTACTTGTTTGTCACTGTTTTTATTCTTTACTTCTGTGTTTCTTCTTCACTTCCTATTTCTTTTTTTTTAAAGCATACCTTTTAGCATTTCTTGCATTGCTGGTTTGGTGGTAATAAATTCCCTTAGTCCTTTTTTTTCTCTGAAGCTCCTGATTTCACCTTCAATTTTGATTGAAAGCCTTGCTGAGTACAGTATTCTTGGATTCAGACACTTCCTTTGCATATGACTTTGTATATTTCATTCCATTCCTTTCTGGCCTGATGAGTTTCTGTTGAGAAATCAGTCGCTAGTCTGATGGGGGTTCCTTCGTAGGTTACTTTCTTTCTCTCTCTGGCTGCTTTTAAGATTCTTTGTCGTTGGTGTTTGCCAATTTAATTATAATGTGGCTTGAAGTCGGTTTTTTGGGGTTCATTTTGCTTGGGACTCTGTGAGCTTCTTGGATTTGTGTGCGTTTTTCCTTCCCTATATCAGGGAAGTTTTTATTATTTCATTATTTCTATTCCTTGCAGCTTCCACTTTTTCTGAAACCTCTATTATGCGGATGTTGTTTTGTTTCATGTTATCCTAAAGTTCTCTTAGGCTCTCCTTTTGCTTTTTAATTTTTTTTTCTGGAAGTTGCTGTACTTGGGTATTTTTTCCTATCTTGTCTCCTAGCTTGTTGATGCGGTACACTGCTTCTTCTAATCTACTCTGATGCTGTTGAGTTCTTTACCGCAGCAATGTCATTTTTCATTTCTTCTTGATTTTTCTTCATTTCCTCTTGGTTCTTACTCATATTGTCGAATTTGTCTTCCATTTTTTTTCAGCCACCTTATAACCATTTCTCTGAATTCTTTCTCTGGGAGGTTGCTTGCCTCTATTTTGTTTACTTCCTTTTCTGGTGATGCCTGCTTTTCTTTTATTTGAGGGCTGTTTCTTTGTCTGCCCAGGGTCTTTCTTCCCCTGGTGTCTAGTTATGTGGTTCTTTCTCCTGCATTGATTTAAAGGCACAAAATATAACCCAACCAGATACAACACACAAAGCACTGAACAGAAATGTATTCACAATGTTAATAACCACAAATAAGGTGACCACCAGTGAGAGACAAATTAGGGGAAAGTAGAAAAAGAAGAAGAAAGAAAAAGGAAAAAAGGAAAGAAAGAAGTGCCAAAATGAAATTGGGAGAATGGAGGAAAAAAGAGGAAGAAGAAAAAGAAGGAAGAGGAAGACGAAGTAAGAGAGAAAAGAAAGAGAATAAGAATGAAAAGGGTAACAAATTATATCTATGAGGAGAAAACTCCAATAGAACAGCCACTAATCCCAACCAATGCTGGCAACAAGTACCTGAAGATTAATACAAACTACAAATAACAACTAATACAAAGGGAAGTGAGGAAAAACAGAGATAAAAAAAACAAAAACAAAGTAAACAAAAAGCAAAATAAAACAAGTAGAATAAGCACAAACAATTTCTCAAAAAATGATTAAAAAAATTGATATAATCAACTTTCAAGCAAACAACAACAAAAGGACATAGAGAAAAACAATTTTTTGGATGGTGAAGACAGAGAAGAGAGAAGTGTGTATGGATTTGGAGTAGGTGATTGAAAATTAGATATGTTAGTGGGGTGAAATTTTAACCAGGTAAAAAAAAAAGAATAGGGAAAATCTAAAGTAGGAAAAGGGTAAGAGAAATAAGACAACAAAATGGGGAAAGTTAGGAAGACAGTGTTGGCATAAAGGTAGAGTTGAGATAGAATGGAATGATGAAAATAGAATGTAGTAGAACTCTAATCCCAAAGTAAAATAAAATGACACTTCTTTTTTTCAAAAAGGTAAAGTAGTCATAGTAATAATGCTGGTTGAAGATAAAAATGTAATAATTAAAAAGGTAAAATCAGTTGAGGAAAAAAGAAAAAAATTAAGTTTTTTAATTAAAAGATGAAAAAATAAAAAGTAAAAGAAGAGAATGTGCAGTAGTGAAAGTCATTCACTTCCTCTATTGTTCTATTTGGTACACCTGTTTCCCAGTCGGGATGGTATTGCAGTTCCCTGCATTCCACTCCTGCTCAGTGTTGTAATCCAGTCCTGGTTTTTAAGCCAGCTGTGTGTCTTAATCTCTTTATTCTTTTGTGATTAGGCAAGAGTCAATTTGTGAATCATCCCTTGGGTGGCAGTGTTTTGGAATTGACTTCTGAGAGTATAGGTCCTCTCTAGCCTGTGCTTAGATTCTGCTTTCTCTGTGGCACTCAGTATTGGTTTGTGGGAGTGGGTTGCCCCAGAGCTGGTTCTATGATGGTTATTCTGCACTCTGATCCCCAGGTACCAGAAAAACAGCTTTCCCCTGCAGTCTCCTAGGATGTCCCCAATTGGGTGATCTTCTCTATTGGGCTTAGCAATCAGAAGCAAGGATCTGAAGAGGAAAGAGTGCATGTCTGCGCAGTCTTCTTTCCCTGCCCTGTCCAAGCAGCTGGCACACTTTAATAACTCCCAGGCTGTCCTGCGTCAGATCAAAATGGGTTGCTTTCTTGAGCTCTCCTCTGATAACAGCTCTGAGGGCCCCCTTCCACATTCAGGGATCACACCCTGCCCAATGTCCACAGATTTCTCTAGGTGCAGCTGTCCCCTGATCCAGTTCCCACAGTGTGTGCGTCTATTCTGTGGGACCAGAGACCTCACCTTATCCCAGGTGAAATCTGACCTTCCCGGGTGGCATATGGAGCTCCTCTGAATCCGAGTGTTTACGCCGATTGGGGAGTGGTGTTCTGGGTCCCGCAGCTGTTCAGTGAGTGCTGCAGCTGTAGCTTTTCAGGCTTCTATAAACATCCACTTTCTCCTTCAAGATGGCACAGTCTCTGCATTCGCGCTGGTGGCTCTGGGAGAAGAAACCCCGTGGCAGTGGGGCTGCCTGGTCAGGGGAGCCCCATCCAGCAGTCCCCCACCTTCTCCTGCAAGATAACTGTCCCTTAACTTGCCAACAAACACTCCCAGTGCCTGTATTTGTTACATTAATCATCTTCACAATATCTCCCAATTAATGGTTTCCACATGTTGTTTAACTACTACTTAAGGGTTCTAGGAATTCACTGTCTTCTGTGACAGTGCATTCTCTCTTTGTAATTGTTCAAAGGTTTTCTTATGTGTTGTGAAAACCTGCTTCCTTATAATGGGTAAAATTATTGTACTTACCATTCCCTTTGGAGCTATATAGGATAGGTCTAAAGCCATTGCTACATGGTATCCCTTTAAATATTTGAGAGCAGTTTTGAAGATTGTCTTACTGGCATGTTGTTTGAAGCTGTTACTTCTCTGATGGATAGTCCAGGCTTTGAGAGAGTAGTAAGGCTTTAATGATTTCTGGTCCATATAGCTAATTAAAATCCAAAACTAAGGTGGCTTTGGTATCTGCAGGTAGGCTTCTTCAGGCTTGTTGCTCCTTGACAGCAGAGCACTAGTCGTGGAAATGCAGCCCTTTATTTTGTTCCCCAGTTTCAGTCCTGTGTACTGGCCTATACTCTGACACCAGTTCTGAGTTAAGGAAGGGCATTTACAAGGAGCCATTGTGTCAATACAAAGTTCCAGTCTTAGTAGTATTACTAGAGACCTGGTGCATGAAATTTGTGCATGGGTGTGTGTGTGTGTGTGTGTGTGTGTGTGTGTGTATGTGTGTGTGTGTGGCACACGTGTACGCCTGCCCCTTGAGGGATGTCTGACTGCCCGTTTAGGCCTGATCCCACCATCAGACATCCGTCTCACAATCCAGGACTGCTGGCTCCCAACCATTCACCTGCCTGATTGCCCCCTAACCACTCCCCTGCCAGCCTGGCCACCCCTATCTGCCCTCCCCTGCAGGCCTGGTCTCCCCCAACTGCCTTAATCTTCAGCCTGGTCCCCCTCAACTGCCCTTCCTTGCAGGCTTGGTTCCCCCAACTGCTCTCCCCTGCTGGCCTGGGTCCCCCCACCCTCCACTTGTCCTCCCCTGCAGGTCTGGTTGACTCCCAACTGCCCTCTGCTGGTCCGGTCACCCCCAACTGCCCTTCCTTGCAGGCCTGGTCTACCCTGCTGGTCTGATTGCCCACAACT
>PVJN01036941.1:0-21215 GCA_004026805.1 Lasiurus borealis | reverse complement strand
ATTTCTGCTTTAATAAGATTATAATTGGTTTTTACTGTTTTTTAACATATATTTTTTTATTGATTTTAGAGAGGAAGGGAGAGGGAGAGAGAGATAGAAACATCAGTGATGAGAATCATTGATTGGCTGCCTTCTGCACACCCTACACACTGGGATCAAGCCTGCAACCCAGTCATGTGCCCTTGACAGGAATCGAACCTAGGACCCTTCAGTCTGCAGGCCAACACACTATCCATGAGCCAAACCAGCCAGAGTAGTGACAGTTTGTTTTTAAAGAGCATCTTGTTCTGATTTCATGGATTAAATATTTTTGCTAACTTACTTGATAATCTAAGATCTGAGAAATTAATAATTCTCCCGTTCTCCCACATGTTTTCTCTTCCTGCACCTTTGCTGTTTCCTCCAACTTGTTTTTCTGTACTAATTATTTCAGTCTGTCTTTCATGTTAAATGTTTTTCTCTGATGTCTGGTGACCCTTGCCTGTCTAGCCATAATTAAAAACTAGAGGCCCGGTGCATGAAATTTGTGCATGGGGGGTGTGTGTGTCTCTCAGCCCAGCTTGCACCCTCTCCAATTTGGGATCCCTTGAGGGATGTCCGAATGCCCGTTTAGATCCTACTGGTAAGATTGGGTCTAAACAGTCATTCGAAGATTCCTCTCACTATCCAGGACTGCTGGCTCCCAACTGCTCATCTGCTTGCCTTCCTGATTGCCCCTAACTGCTTCTGCCTGCCAGCCTGATCACCCCATAACCACTCCCCTGCCAGCCTGATCACCCCATAACCACTACCCTGCCAGCCTGATCACCCCATAACCACTACCCTGCCAGCCTGATTGGTGCCTAACTGCCCTCCCCTGCAGGCCTGGGTGGCCCCTATAGCCCTTCCCTGCAGGTCCGGTTGCCCCTAATTCCCTCCTCTGCTGGCTTGGTCACCCCTAACTGTCCTCCCCTGCAGGCTTAATTGCCCCCAACTGCCCTTCCTTGCAGACCTAGTCCATCCCAACTGCCCTCCCCTGCTGGCCTGATCGCTCCCAATTGCCCTTTCTTGCTGACCATCTTATGGTGGCTATCTTTGACCACATGGGGGCAGCCATCTTATGTGTTGGAGTGATGGTCAATTTGCATATTACTCTTTTATTAGAGAGGATGATTAGATAGGATAGGTACCCAAATGCTGATGGGCTGCTCTGATCGCATGAATAGGCTTGTCAACTGCAGGCTTCCCTTTTCCAGGGTTTTCATTTCAGTGACTTTTTAGCGTTTGCTGCACATCAGAATCACCTGCTGAGCCCTCACAATGGGGATGGCTGGCTCGTCCCAGATTAATTAAGTCTGACTCTCTGGAGGTCGGGGCTGTGGGGCAGGTACGTTTTCAAAGCCTCCCCAGGTAACGCTAATTGCAGGTCAAGTTGAGAGCCCTGGTGGAAGGCGATGGAGTTCAGCCGTCTTGAGAAACAGTAACAACAGAAACGTGAGTGGAACCTGCAAGCGTGTAATCCCGCGTGTCAAACAGGATGCTTGCTATTCCCCAACCATAACAGACTCGGTAGGAAGTAGAGCAGGAAATCATGTCTCCTCTGACAGAAGTCGATGCTAAGTTAACATCCCGGAGAAGAAAGCAGGGGCGGCATTTCACCTGCCCGTCACTTGCCTGTAGAGGACACAACACAAATACCTTGGCTCCTCTGACTCGGTCAGAGGCCCCCGTGAAGAATTTTGCCATCTCCGGCTGTTTTTGGCCAGTGTTCTGAAACCCGAGCGGGGGAAGAGGCTGTGGGTCTCCATCCCCAGTGTGTGAGCTTTGATTGAATTTCCTGTTTTCGGCACGGGCCCTCCCTCCCCAAGGTTCCTCTATGTCCCCCCAGTGGAGGGATCCTGTTTTCCTTCCTCCAGAAAACCAGCTTCCAGTCTCTTGGCCAAGGACCAGGAGTCACCAGCATCTAACTGCTGAGTAGCCAGACTTTCCGCCAATCATACGTTTCCAACCCCAGCGTGGCCCCTGCTGCCAGGTGTAGATTCCTGGCACGGGGGGTGGAGGGTTCAAGAGTGCAAACCAGGTTGGGTTTCACCTTCTTCCACTTGACTTTCTGGTCCTAACTCTCTCACTTACAATGTTCCCGCCTGCTTTCCAGCTTCCTGCTGTTTCTCATTCCTTTTGTTCCTGTGTGTGTGTTCCTTTAAAGAATCCTGCGTGTATTCCTTTAAAGAATCCCTTGATCGCTTCTCGGCCTTTTGGCTAAGATCAAGTGCAGTAAGAATCCCTTGACTACGGTTCTCATGGGATTCAGGGAGGACTCACATAGCCTCTCATCCATCGCCTTTCATCAGACGTCCGCACCCTCACCAGAGGGAGAGTTTAGGGCATCACTTTGCGGGGACCTGGGAGTTGTTTTATCTTTAGGGAATGGCTGGGTAACTATTTCCAAGTTAGCTGCTCAGGTGGGATTTATTTCCCAGGAGGGTCCGATTTAACGGCAAACAAAATGGTCTCTTGGAATCTCCTGGGGCAGCAGTTTTCAACCTTTTTCATCTCATGGCACACAAACTAGTTACTAAAGTTCTGTGGCACACCAACTAGTACACAGGAGCTGATGGGACCAAAAAAAAAAAAAAGGTGTAATTAAAAAAATAATAAAAGTAGTAATTACCTATCCTCTTTTCTCCAAAGTGACTGTTTTAAAAAGCAGGGGCCAGCCAAAATCAGTTTGGCTCAGTGGATAGAACGTCGGCCTGTGGACTGAAAGGTCCCAGGTTCAATTCCGGTCAAGGGCATGTATCCTGGTTGCGGGCACATCCCCAGTAGAGGGCGTGCAGGAGGCAGCTGATTGGTGTCTCTCTCTCATTGATGTTTTTGACTATCCCTCTCCCTTCTTCTCTGTAAAAAAATCAATAAAATATATTTAAAATAACTTTCTTGTATTAAAAAAAAAAAAGCAGGGCCCAATAAGGATTTCTGGTACCAAGAATGAACTAACCAGAAACCACCTTGTTTTTTATGCAAATATGACCCTATATGTTTATGGCTCACGACGGGGCCTTCTCCCTGGAAGGCTGTTGTGGTGTTGGCTGTTGTGTTTTAATTTGACAATCGAAGGGAGAAGAGGCCAGTGCCCCGCATAAATGGAGTCGCATGTTTTAACAATTCCGTGGCACAAT
Organism: Lasiurus borealis; assembly: GCA_004026805.1. Classification (NCBI taxonomy): domain Eukaryota; kingdom Metazoa; phylum Chordata; class Mammalia; order Chiroptera; family Vespertilionidae; genus Lasiurus; species Lasiurus borealis. The sequence goes on along the minus strand of PVJN01036941.1, from coordinate 18,057 downwards.
GGCTGAGAACCGCTGTTCCCGGGCGATGGGCTGGGTGAGAAGAAAGGCTGTGTTGGACGTGGATAGGACAGACTTTTTTCTTTCACGAGACACCTTTGGTCACCATTGCTGCTGGAATGTTCTATGGACTTCCTTACCCCCCACCTCCCCCTCCAAGCGTCGTGCATTTGGCCATAAACATCTCTTCTTTCGTTGCCAAATGCCAGGGTTTGTGAAGTCGAGCTCTGAGCTGTGGGCTGAGAGGCATTTGACGGGAAGAGCAGCAGCGGAGTTTCTGGGTGTTAGGTTTCCAGGGCGGGGTCTTGAAAGAGGGATCCACGGGGTCTATTTCTGCCCAGTAGTTCAGGCGGGAGTTGGAGGTGAGTGTGGGGGGGGACGAGGGGTCCACGGGGGAGCCGTTGGCGTGAGGCTCCTGTGCGCTGGTTGGGCGGGAGGAGGCTAGCTGTGGCCAGGTTGAGAGCCGGGTTACTTGAGTAAGACCCCCGACAGCAGGTGGGGAGGGAGCGGCCGGAAATCCGGGCTCTGGGCTGCAGGCAGGTTGCCAGCTCCGGTGAACTTCTGACGACCCGTTTCAGTGTTTCATCCCGTCTAGTGGAGGCCGCTCCGGGGAGCAGCCAGAGGCCGCGGTGCAAGGCAGGAACGCAGAGCTTGCTGGGTCAGAGAGCCCCCTCTTTCCCCCTTTCCCCCCCTCCCTGCTGCCCCACTGTCCTCTGCAGGGGTTGGCACACTTTCTGTACAGAGCCGGGCAGCATACGTCTTAGGCTTGGGGGCTGTCGGGTCTCTATTGCATATTCTTTTTCTTTTCTTTTTTTTTTTTTAATATACTGTATTTTATTGATTTTTTACAGAGAGGAAGTGAGAGGGATAGATAGTCAGAAACATCGATGAGAGAGAGACATCGATCAGCCGCCTCCTGCACGCCCCACAGTGGAGATGTGCCCGCAAGCAAGGTACATGCTCCCAACTGGAATCGAACCTGGGACCTTTCAGTCCGCAAGCCGACGCTCTATCCACTGAGCCAAATCGGTCTCGGCTTTTTCTTTCTTTCTTTCTTTATTTTATTTTTTTTAAAAAAATACATTTTATTGATTTTTTACAGAGAGAAGGGGAAAGGGATAGAGAGTTAGAAACATCGATGAGAAAGAAATATCGATCAGCTGCCTCCTGCATGCTCCCTGCTGGGGATGTGCCCGCAACCAGGGTTCATGCCTTGACCGGAATGGAACCTGGGACCCTCAGTCCGCAGGACGACGCTCTATCCACTGAGCCAAACCGGTTAGGGCTGTATTCTTTTTCTTTTTGTATTGTTGCCACCCTTTAAACACATAAGCCGGTTCTTTGCCTGCTGGCATACAAAAAGAGGCCGAGGGCAGGACGTGGTCCAAAGGCTATGGATCACCAGCCCATGCATCACGCCACTCTCGTTTATTCCCCACAAGCTGGATTATTTCATTTACTTGGTTTCCCACGTTAGAGTGTGAACGCCACCAGCGCCGAGGCCATGGCTACTTGGTTCTCTGCTCTGTCCCTCAGGCCCAGGGCGGAGTGGGCATGCAGTGAGGGCTGGATGCTTGAATGCGGGATCATTTCTAGTTTCATCTCTGGCAAGTCATCTGTGAAACAAGGGGCATGAGCTGGCTGGTCTGGGAGGGACCTTCCAGAGCTCCGGTTCAGGCATTTCTAATTTTCCGACAGTTACAGCCGCGAGGGTAAAGCAAAGAGGCCCGGGAGCGGAGGGCTGGCATTGCCTACGTCTCTCCCGGGCGTCAGGCCTGTCCTGCCTCAACTCAGAGAGATGCTCCTGTGAAAACCGATCGGATGCCGTCAGTCCCCTGGCTGTTTGCCGTGCCAGCCCTTGTCCAAGCAGGCGCGGTGTCCAATTATCCCCCAGCTGGTCCCAGCTCGGGCCCTGGCCAATCAGGACAGATGTGGGCTCCCACAACTGGCGCTGCCATGGCAACGCCTCCAGCTGTCCCCACCCGCTTCAGCATTGCCCTGGCAGTCCTCCTTCAGCTGGGCGGGAGCTTCCCCTGCCTCCCTTCTTCGTTCAGGCTGTTCCTTCCACCTGGGGTGGGTGTCCTCCCTAACTCCTGTGCATCCTTGAAGACCCAACTCGGCCATCAGCCCCTGTGTCCCCCAGACACAGTTCATGGTCCCCTCACCCTCATTCCCGTAGAACTGAATCCTCTCCATCATCTCACTTTTATGGTATCACCAGTAGCTCTCTGCGGGGTCTGGCCACTCCACGCCCACTCCCCAGAGGCCCATCTGCGGCTGGGCGTGGAATGCTTGCTTCATCACCGGGGCAACGACCCAAGCCATTCCCCCAGCCCCCGCCTCTCCGAGGCCAGGATGGAACATGTGCCTCATCGCCACGGAGACGAAGCAAGCATTCTGCCAGGCCACTCAGGGTGCCTGCTCTCAGCGGCTGCCCCACCCCCCCCTCCGGGACTGGGGGACTCCAGTGGGGCTGAGAGGGCTGGGTGACACCATCTTGTAGCTATGGGTGCCACCATCTTTGTGATGGAGTGACCGTTAATTTGCATATCACCCTTTTATTAGCTAGGATTGTCACTGATTTGAGTTTGTCTCCCCTCTGGCCTCGGCCCTCAGTGCCTGGCTCCTAAACACCTCAATACCTGTTTACAGAAAGAAAGGGATTTAAATGAGAAGAATGAGCCTCACCCGGCAGATTTCAGGGACCCTGAGTCTGGGGTCCAAATGACATTTCATCTCCTGGGTTTTGACACTTGGCTTCATCACAGTTGCAGGCGGGCGTCTTTGGGAGGCTCTTGCGTGTTGAGGGAATTGTATGGCAGCCCCAGGCAGCCGATCCTTCAAGAACTGGCACGGATCCTAATGGCACCCGGGCCACTGTGCCATCTGCAGGAGGCAGGCCATTTGGAGGAGGCAGAGCTTCTCGGCTGGGAGGGGGGCCATGGGCCTCCCACTGGGAGTCACCTCACCTCTCTGGGCCCTGGCTCCCCAGCTGTTCTGAAGGAATCACTGGATTCCCTCGGAGGTTCCTTCCAGAGGCCAAGCGCCAGTGACTCCTCTCAAGAAATGGACGCTTGCCTGGCCGGCGTGGCTCCGAGATGCAGCACCGACCTATGAACCAGGAGGTCGTGGTTCATTTCTTGGTCAGGGCATATGCGTGGGTTGCCAGCTCAATCCTTACTGGGGGGCATGCAGGAGGCAGCCAATCAATGGTTCTCACTCATCATTGATCTTTCTGTTCCTCCCTCCCTCTCCTTTCCTCACTGAAATCAATAAAAACATACTTTAAAAGGGAGAAAGAAACGGACCCTTTATCTTCTGATCTAATACTCCCATTTTTAGAATGTGTCTTCCTCTGAGAAGGGTCCTGGCCTGTAACAGGTGTGTGCATGTTGTGCACACGGCACCACAGTAACCTGGACCACCAGGGCCGTCTGTACGGAGCCCTCCCTGAGTGCCAGGCACCAAACCGCGAGGGCTACTGACACTCCTGTTGCTCAGCGGTCCCAATGCTCTTTTGCCCATTTCACAGTGAGGCCCAGAGAAGTGAGGGCAAGTGCCCTTTGCCCACCCAGAGGTCACTGTGGTGGAGTTTCTGCACACTGGTGACTTCCTGCCTCTCTTCTTTTTTAAAAAATATATTTTATTGATTTTTTACAGAGAGGAAGGGAGAGGGATAGAGAGTTAGAAACATCGATGAGAGACAAGTAGAGCCTCTGTGAGCCTGTGAGCCTGCTGCACGCCCCCTACTGGGGATGTGCCCGCAACCAAGGTACATGCCTTTGACCAGAATGGAACCTGGGTCCCTTCAGTCCGAAGGCCAACGCTCTATTGGCCTGCCTCTCTTCTTGAGGGTATTCTCCACCCAGGGTTGTATCCTGGGCCCAGAACATCCCCCAAATGACAACTAATGGGGGGCAGGAGGGTTGGTAAAATGCTCAGCTTCCACGCGCTCTGCGGGACACCTCCAGGGGGCTCTGCCCGCTCTCCCAGGGCCTTTCTGCGGATCAGGCCCCGGCCAGCCACAGCGGTCGGTGCTCATTAACCCACCTTTTGTTGGTCTCCCTCCCTCCCCCGCCACACCTGTCCACTTCCGGGAGCCGGTGCTTCCGGGATCACGTCTCAGACAAACTCCCTGCCCCCAGTCCCTGCCTCCTGGTCTGACTGGGGGAGCGCACACCTGCGAAGCGGTCAGGGTTTGACCGCGTCGGGCCGACTCCAGGCCTCCCCACGTTCTTGGCGGTGGGTGTGCGGGAGCCTGCGGGGTTGAGGCCGGGGGAAGCCTGGCCAGAGTCTCGGGCCTGGTTTCCGCGTGACCTGATGACCTCCCCGTGGATGTTTGCCCACTGGAGGAGCTTTCTCCCAGGAACCAGACCCTGCCTCTGGCCTGGGGGCAGGGAGGGGAGGAGGACTAGGGGCTGCCACCCTGGCCTTGCCTCTGGTGACCCACCCTTGGCTTCTCTTTCCCCAGCTCACGGAGGCTCCCCTTGTCCTCTTGGCCACTGCCCTCAGCCCGTGACCTTGGCAGGGAAAGGGTCTGCCACAAGGGTGGGCACCGTGTGGGTGTGAGCAGTGTGCACTCAGGTCCCTGCCCTCTGCACCTGAACCTGGAGAGGCCGAAGAACATGTGTCGGTGGCAGCTCTGGGAAGGAGGCGGCGTTGCTCAGGAGGGGGTCTGGAGAAGGGGGGACACCCATGGGATCCCTGAGGGGAGAGCGCAGGGGCTCTCACAAAGGGGAGGGCAGGGATGGAAGAACCCCTCTGGGGATGGAGCGCTTACCACTCCTGGCTGGAAGCGTCCAGGGCAGGGAGTGGCCTCAGAGCCCAGAGCTGGAGTGGACCATCTGGTCTGCTGACCAGGGGGCGAGGCACTGGGCCCCGGTCATGGCGGACAGACTCAGTCCCTCCCCCGCCCCCCACCCTCTTGCTGGGGCTTTGCTTTGGCTGAGTCTGACGGGAAGCTGAGCCACAGGGCGGGATGGGGGTGCCAAGGAAGGCATCCCCCCTGGGGCTTCCCGGGACCCCAGCCGCCTTCCACCGAGCAGTGTCCGCCCCACCGGTGCTGCTCCTTTTGACCAGGAGATGCGCCTGGAGCTCGTGTGGCTTCATTTCTGACCGGCTGCCCCCCCTCCCTCGCCCCCGGCTCTGCACGGGAAGCATCGAGCACCCCGCCAGTGGAGTGATGGCTCCTGCTGCTCCTGGGCTCACACCGCCCTGACCTTGAAAGAGCCGTTTCCCGGGACCGTGGCTAATGGACCCGCGCACGCTGACTGCGAAACGCCCCGCGCCGGAGGGGAGAGGGAGAAGCTGTGGGCAATTCTCCACGTTCCCAGTGTCGTTCCCCGATGTTGTGGATGGACCGGCCGAGGTGATGGATCTCCGGCCGCACTCCGTCTGCCTGCCCCCGCTGGCTCGGCCTCTGATACTGGGAGTGACACTGCCTCTAACCTCCTTTACCGCTTGTGCGCCCCCTCCCCTCCTCCCCACTGGGTAACGCCATGGCCAGCAGCTGAGCCTCGTTCTCAGGGGCCACAGGTGGTCTCCTTCCCTCACTGCGTGCGTGGGAAGGGACCTCCCTTCTTCCCTCTGGGAGCCCGGAGTGGGGCGTGCCGAGTGAGCAGTGGGGAGGCCTGGGTGGGATGGAGACTTCTCCAAGGCCCAGCCTTGCAGACGGGCCTGCGTCAGCCGCTTCCACGGACCCCTCCCTTTGACCTTGGACAGTCTTCGTAGCACGGGAAGCACGGACCGTCATCTCTGTGAGCGGGCAGTGAACTGGGTGCCAAGCGGCTCTGGACAGGCTGAGCCCTCGGGGCAGGCAAGGAAGATCGAGCCCGACAGCAGTCACTTGCTGGGGGCAGGTACGAACAGTCGTGCTGCGGCCCCGGGACCGAGGGGGATCACTGGCTCCTAAAAGCAGAGGAGTGGCCGAGACTGATTTGTCTCAGTGGATAGAGCGTCGGCCTGCGGACTGAAAGGTCCCAGGTTCGATTCCGGTCGGGAGCATGTACCTTGGTTGCGGGCACATCTCTGGTGCGGGGTGTGCAGGGGGCGGCTGATCGATGTCTCTCTCTCATCGATGTTTCTGACTTTCTATCGCTCTCCCTTCCTCTCTGTAAAAAAATCAATAAAATATATTAAAAAAATAAAAAAAGCAGAGGAGTGGCTGGGGCCCTCTGTTCCTGCAGGGCTTCGCATTGATTGGCCGCCTCTGCATGTGGCCTGCTCTTGCCTTCCTGGCTGGGTCACCTGGTTGCTCACTGCCCCAGGGTCTGCTAAGATATTATCTTATTTTTGGGGGGCGGGGGAGGGGAATAACACTAGAAGTTTCTAGAACAAACCCCGTTAACCTCCAAGACTCACATGGAGGAGCAAGTCCAGATACACAGCTGATCCCCAAGCGGCTCCGGCCGCCCGCCTGCTGCTTGCACGTCCTCCGAATCCCGCGGAGGGAAAGGCAGCGTTTCTCCGACCGTCACAGCTGCTCCTGGGCCCGGTGGTTCCGGGAGGAACAGCAGGGCAGCCATCACGCTGTCACTTCTGTCTCCCGGGAGGAGTCACGTGGTTTGGGGCTGCACCTGGACTCCTGATAGATGAGAGCTGGGCTCCGTCCATCAGCATCCGGAATGCTCCCCCCACCCCCGTCCCCGCTGCCCAGGCCCTCCCCCCTCCACCACCACAAGGCTCTCACGGGCTGGTACATTTGTGGGCCCTGTGGCCTGGCCAAAGGGCACCTTTCACAGCGGGAATCTGAGCGCCAGACCCAGGGAAGGGACCAGGGCTTTGGCAGTTGGTGCTGGGAAATCGCCTGCCTCGGATCAAACGGCCGGAGCAGGTTATTATTGATAATAGCCAAGAGAAAGGTTGTTTATTTAGCATTTACTCCGTCAGCCCCTGAGCGCCTCAGGCCTCTTGCAGGTAACCAGGCTGTTACGGGGTCCCCGGTGGGGAGCAGCTTTCAGAGAACAACGTGTGTGATTGAGGGTGGTCAGGACCTGCCTGTCGGCTGAGGAGTAGCAGAGGCAGGAAAGACTCTTCTCCGAGCCACGCGTCAGTTCCTCGGGAAACACCTTTCTCCGCGGGCCTGCTCCCCAGTACCTTCCTTTCCTGTGCTTGCTGTCCCAGAATCACACCTCACTCTCCATTCTTTTTTTTTTTTTTTAATATATTTTATTGATTTTTTACAGAGAGGAAGGGAGAGGGATAGAGAGTTAGAAACATTGAAGAGAGAGAGACATCAATCAGCCACCTCCTGCACGCCCCCTACTGGGGATGTGCCCGAAACCAAGGTACATGCCCTTGACTGGAATCGAACCTGGGACCCTTCAGTCCGCAGGCCAAGGCTCTATCCACTGAGCCAAACCGGTTTCGGCCACACTCCATTCTTAACACTAAGTCCACCCTGAAACCTGTGTGGCTCCTTCTCCCCGCCCAAGTTAAATGCAATGCAGATTGCTTTTCTACTGCTGTGTCTTTCCATGGTTGCTGTTGATCCTCACCTGAGGATGTTTTTTCCATTGATTTTTAGAAAGAAGGTGAAAGGGAGAGGGAGAGACAGAGAGAGAGACAATGATGTGAGAGAGACACATGGATTGGTTACCTCCTTCACGCGCCATCAGGGCCGGGGATTGAGGTACGTGCCCTTGGCTGGAATCGAACCCCGGGCTTGGCGGCTGAAGCAGCAATGTCAAGGAATGGGAATAAAGCCTGCGTGCTCCCGGAGGTGCCTGGCGCTTCCTTACTAGTAAAAGCCGCCAGTGACGGAGTCTGAGAGGCGGGGAGAACGTGGCGAGCCGGGGTCAGACCCCCGGTGGCAGATGCTCCGCTCCGAATCTGCGTGGTCGCAGGCCCACCTGCAAGGTCCCCTGGGAGGATTTCCTTCATGGTAACGGTCCAGGTGCAGGTGGCCCAGCTCAGGAAGGCGCTTGGATATTTGGGCTGAATCGCCTGCCTCCTCTCCACATCCCCACGGCCTGGAGAGAGGGTGCCGCTTCTCACAGCCCCTGCGCCCTCAGCCTCCTCCCAGTGCCAGACAGTGTCCCCACAGCGAGGGGGACCCCGCCTGCGCCTCCTGAGGAGGCAGACGTGGTAGTGTTCTTTATTTTTTTATTTTTATCGCAGGCCGGTTTCATCCCGGGGAGGAAATAAGCTGCAGGTTTTCCCTGGCGCGGGGAGAAACTCACGTGAACTTCCTTGGAATTTCAGTGGTATTTCCTGGCAGAGCCTTATCTGGGGAAGGAGGAGGAAGGAACCTCAGGTTAGCATTAGGATCTGTAGGGAGTGGTTATAGGTTAGCCTCAGACTAACCTGCTGGCAAAGCCACAAACAAGTCCCAGCTTAGAGGGCAGATCCCTCTTGGCGTAATTAAGCTTGATCTTGTGACTGCTCCCTAGATCTTTCCTGGGTGGCTGATGGGCTGTGGGAGGGGCAGCAAGTACTGACAAAACAAGTGGAGCCAAGACCGGTTGGGCTCAGTGGATAGAGCGTCGGCCTGTGGACTGAAGGGTCCCAGGTTCGATTCCGGTCGGGAGCATGTATCTTGCTTGCGGGCACATCTCCAGTGTGGGGCATGCAGGACGCGGCTGATCGATGTCTCTCTCTCATCAATGTTTCTGACTTTCTATCCCTCTCCCTTCTTCTCTGTAAAAAACCAATAAAATATATAAAAAAAAAAACAAAAAACCAAATAAGTGGAACTCACAAGAACATTGTAAATTACCTTGTTTACCTCTGGCTATAAAATAAAGGCTCAGCTTGCCGTCTGGATCTGTCCTGTGGCCTCAGCCAGGCACAGAAGATCCACCCAGACCCAGCTTCTTCTCTGTCTTTTCTTCAACCTTCGCCAGCCCTCCCTCAGGCTCACCAAACCCTTGGCTGTGCTGGTGCAGCACAAGGCTGGGGTCTCCCTGGCTGGGAGACCCCTTGTCCTTTGCAGAAGCCTCAGGACTGTGTGTGTGCTCTGCGGGCCCTGTCTACAAGGTCTCAGGGCTGTGTGCTGTGCTCCGCCGCTGGGCTGACTCCTGCCAGATGACGGTGACGGAGAGCAAGAAAATGGGTCCGCTAAGACCAAAGGCCCCCAAAGAAAGAACCCTCCCCATTTGCAACAGCATGGAGAGGCCTGGAGAGTGTTACACCAGGCAAAATAAGCCAGGCCGAGGAGGATACGTATCACGTGACCTCACTCATCTATGGAATCCAGTGAACCACATAAACTGATGATCAAAAATAGACCCAGAGACAGGGGAGCGTGAACAGACTGTGGAACCTCAGAGGTCAGGCAGGGGAGGGTGGTGGGAGGAGGTCAACCAATGAGCTTGTCTGCATCTATGCTAGTGGTTCTCATCCTTCCTAAGGCCACGACCCTTGCATACAGTTCCTCATGGGGTGGTGACCCCCAACCATGAAATTTTGCTACTGTGATGCATCGTGATGTAAATATCTGCATTTTCCGATGGTCTTAGGCGACCCCTGTGAAAGGGTCATTTGACCCCCAAAGGGGTCTCGACCCACAGGTTGAGAACTGCTGATCTGTGCAAACCCGAGGACACAGACAGTGGGGTGGTGAGGGTCTGAGGAGGGAGGGGGTGGACGGGAGCCGACTGGAGGAGGTTAATTGGAGAAAAAGGAGGACCTCTGCAATACTCTCAGCAATAAAGATTTAAAATGAAAGAAAGCAAAACCAAAAGGCCATTTGCCAGGAGGATGGCAAATCTGCGTGTGTGTGTGTGTGTGTGTGTGTGTGTGTGTGTGTGTTTGGGGGTGAGGGTGGGAGGAGGGAGGCAAACATGTCTTCTGTGGTGGTGGTGGTGGGGGTATGTGCCTATAAGCTCCAGGAAGGTGAACTCTTTTCTCCTTTATTTCTGTGTTCTCTCGTGCAGTGTCCCCAAAGCCGTGTCCATTATGCCATGGTGTCTTCTTAGCGTTCAGAGCACTACTTGGTGAAACTCTGTTAGGAGCACCCTCCCAGGGCAATAGAAGCCAGGACCCCAACCTTAGCAATGAAGGCAGCCAGGGGGTCACCGAGGGCTGACCCCGCCAGCCAGTGCACACTGCGTCCTTCAATCCTTGCAATGACCCTGTGAAGTGGGTCTCTGATAAGGCCCTGTGACCGCTGTCGATCATTTCCGGGCTTAGGAGGAAACCAGGTCTTGGAGAGGCTGGTAACCTGCCCAAGGTCGTCAGGAGGTGAGAGGCAAAGCCAGGGTTGGAGCCAGCTGGTTTACCCCGAGCCTCTCCAGCTCCTCCTCTTGTAATTGACTTGAGCATCGCATTTGGTCCCAGTTACCCGGGGGCGGTGAGACACCCCACCTCTGGTTAACCAGCCCCGGGCTCCACCGAACCACTGCTAACCAGCACTTTCCAGGGGGTCGTTACCAGGAAGCCCAAATCCTAGGCTGCCTTCAGGAATGGCCTTCGGGGGTGAAGAGGCAGAGATGGTTTCAGAGTGGCCAGTGGAGGCACAGTTACTGTTTTTTGGCATAATGGGGGAGATTTTCCCCTCTGCTCTCACCCCCCTGCTAAAAGACTCAATGGAATGAGAGAAACAGCCGCGTGTGTTATTTGAAAACCGTTTAGTGCAATTACTGCGGCAGACTTGACTGAATTTGGAAATGATAGATGGCAATTCTTAATTTCCCCAGCTCTCCGTCCTGGCCAGCAGTTTTTTTTTTTAAAGACCAGTGGTGCGGCTAATTGCCGGTGCGTCATGCCCACGAATACACGGTTTTCCCTTTTATAGGACACATTATGCTAATCGCCCTGTATTCCATTTTTTTTTTCAATGAAAGGTCGGCGGAGCGCTATTTGTTCAGAATGTGCAATTTAAGCTTCCTGTCTGTCATTAGAGATAATCTAGGTTTGCTGTATCAAGTGGGGTTGTCATAGAAACCAGACCCGCCAGCTCTCTGTTCTCCGGCCTTTGGAGAATACACACGTTGCATTTATTTCTCTGGAAAGGGAAAGAGATCAGAAATCACCCAACAATTAAGTAGGGCTGGGAGACAAAGCGGCAGATAGCCCAGAAGAGAGAGCTGTGTCATTCGTCAGAAATCGGTAACTGTTGCACAGCTTGGTATATACCGGGGCATTCAAGCAGGTGACTTGATGGACGTGGACAAAGATTCCCTCTGGTGTAAGAACAAGGGAAGGGGAGTGGAGGTGTTATTAGCCGAGTACAGGGTTAACTCGAATGGGTTTTATCCCAATCAATTACGTCCTTGAAAAACATTCTGGGTAAATATTGAGAGTCTGATAAGGCTTTTCTGCTGTATATTTGGACTTTCAAGTTATGAACCCCACAGAGCCGAGATGACTCCCTATTATGGTTTCTCTGCTTTTCCTTCTGTTACTTACAAGGACACTCCCAGAAATCAGTTCAGGGATCCTGGGATTTAATCTTTGAAGATCCTGCCCAAGTAGCATCAGGGTAGTGTTTTTATATATATATTAGTCTTTTATATATATATATACATATATATATATATAAAAGACTAATATGCTAAGTGTCCGACCATCCAACCGGTCGCTATGACATGCACTGACCACCGGGGCACGTCCTCTCCAGGCCGGTGGACCCTCTGCTCAGCGTGCCACCTGCCCAGGCCCTGCTCTCTGGGTTCAGGTGGAGCGGCCACCCCTGCCCTGGAACTGGCTTCCTGCCCCCCTCAGTGCCTTCTCACGGCCTCTTCACAGCAGACACTCATGTATTTATTCTACGCACGACCCTCTGGCGAACGGTATTTACTTCCAGAGTCAGAAGTATTTGATTCCAATTAGGAACACGAAATGGAAACCCGGGCAGCGTCAAAAAAAATACAGGTCAGGTCGTGATTGAGAGGCTTGGGCCGCAGTCAGGGCGGGAGAGCGCAGGCTCCCGGAGCAGCCACGCCATGCGGCTCCTGCTCCCTCCCTCGGTGGCCCTGGGGAGGGAACCCAGCCTGAGCTGGCTCCAGCGTCCCCCGGTGGGATGGGCACAGTGACAGATCCTGTCAGTGGTGTGAGAGGTTGGCACACGGTGTGTGAAGGGCCAGGTGCAGCCCAGGAGAGCCGTCCAGGCCTCGTTGGCGTCTCGTGAGCAAAGGATACACGAACCAATTCTTCGTACGTTGCGTTACTTCCAGCTGAAATGGGAGAAATAGTTCAGACGCAGAGAATAATCTCCGAACCGTGCTGACAAAACCAGAAAAGGATGTTTCAAGAAAGATCTTGCTGAAACCAGTTTGACTCTGTAGATAGAGCGTTGTTGGCCTGTGGACTGAAAGGTCCCGCCTGAAAGGTCCTGGGTTCGATTCCGGTCGAGGGCATGTACCTTGGTTGTGATCACATCCCCAGTGGGAGGCGTGCAGGAGGCAGCTGATCGATGTCTCTCATTAATGTTTCTGGCTCTCTATCTTTCTCTCTCCCTCTCTGTAAAAAACCAATAATAATAAAAAAAGATCTTCCTCGGCCCTGCAAATGCAATAAACTATACCTTTTTTTTTTTCAGTCAAAAAGGAATTCACTCCAAGATGAAGAGGTAGTAATTCCAGGAGTCGTAGGAATGGCAATCATCAGTAGTTATTCCAACAGATGTGAAGATTATGTAATTGGGGAGTAAAATAAAGGGATGTTTGAGCAGCTAGCATAGCATTTTCAATGGAGTTAAACAAGTTAACAGGTGCCCTCTGAAAAGGGGGTTCCTACTTAAATAATTTGGAACAATTCTCTAAGTACGTATAAAGGCTTCTTTTATTGCAGGACTTCCCAGAGCCGCTCAGAGGCTAACGTGCAGTATGAATTTTTAAAGGGAGATGGGGTGTGGAGTGTTTTCCAAATACATTTCGTCATAGGTAAACTGCCCTCCACGCACCCCTTTTTTGGAGCTACCATTGCATGAAGCACAGCCCTGGGTAATTTAAACCCATAGTTATTTATTGTTGAAAGTCCTACATATGTCCCCTTTCCCTCCCCACTGCCCTCCTCCACCCTGCCCCCCACCCCAGGCCCTCACCGCCCCATATATGTGTAGCCTCATCTGTGTCCATGGGCCTGGCATACATGCTTACAAGGTCCTTAGTTGACTACCCCCATCCTCCCGCCCTCCCCCACCTCCCCTCCAAGATTCCGCACGCTGTTGCATGCACCCATGTCTCTGGATCCATCTGTTCATCGGTTTATTTCGTGACTTAGATTCCACACAGGAGTGAGATCGTGGGAGCTTATCTTTCTCTGACTTATTTCACGCAGCGTAATGCTCTCCAGGTCCCTCCATGCTGCCCCAAAGGGTGAGAGATTCTTCTGTTCTACCGTCTATAGTAAGACGGTGGCACTGGGTGATTTGGGATGACTGTGGCCCCCCACCAAATGCCAGGCTTGCTCAGAGGTTCTAGGAGAGCTCTCGTCCTGAGCTGTGTGGCGTCACAGTTCTGTGGTTTTGGTTGTGAAATGATAGGCTTTTTTGGAAGATGCTATTTTTTCCTCCCATTGAATGGTCTTGACTCCTTCGTCAAAAATCAGTTGACCGGCCCAACTGGCGTGGCTCAGTGGTTGAGCGTCAATCTATGAACCGGAGGTCACTGTTTGATTCCTGGTCAGGGCACAGGCCCAGGTTGTGGGCTCGATCCCCAGTGTGGGGGGTGCAGGAAGCAGTCCATCAATGATTCTCTTTCATCATTGATGTCTCTCTCCCTCTCTCCCTTTCCCTTCCTCTCTGTGTGTGTATATGGTGTGTGTGTGTGTGTGCTGTGTAGTATGTGTGTATGTGCTGTGTAGTGTGTGTATGTGGTGTGTGTCATGTGTGTTGTGTGTGTAGTGTGTGTGTGTGTGTGTGGTGTGTGTGTGTGGTGTGTGTGTGTGGTGTGTGTGGTGTGTGTTGGTATTTTTGGGTTGTTGGCTCTTCCGCTCGGTGACTGGGTATCTAAAGCAAAAAGGAAAGCAGGAACCACAATGTCGTTCCGTGGAGTCCCAGTTCCGCCTTCTTCCCTGAGCTTTTCAACCGACTTCTGTGTGTCTACGGAGAGGGCTCAGGGCTTCGAGCTGGACATGCGGAAGGATTAGGGAAACATATGCCTGCTCCAACTTCCTAAACGTGGAAGTTCTTCGGGACTCGTGGTCATTTCATAGTTTGGGTTCTAACCCAGTGCTGTGTTGTTTCTTTCTTTTTAAAAAAATATGTATTTTATTGATTTTTTTTTTACAGGGAGGAAGGGAGAGGGATAGAAAGCCAGAAACATCGATGAGAGAGACATCGATCAGCTTCCTCTTGCACGCCCCCCACTGGGGATGTGCCCAGAACCAAGATACATGCCCTTGACCGGAATTGAACCTGGGACCCTTCAGTCCGCAGACCGACGCTCTATCCACTGAGCCACACCGGTTTTGGCTGTTATTTCTTTTTTGCTCAAATTTCCCAGCCTCAGACATTGGGGGTGCCTTTTTTCTGTATCAGAATTCAGTCACCAGGAAGGAAGGACCCCGGGAGGGGCAGAGCTCTGCCTCAGTGTGGGAGGAGACGTGGCTTCCTTCACGCCCCTCTTCCAGCTGCAGCTTCCAGAGAGGCCCCGTTTGAAGTCATTTCCGGGGCTCCCCAAGAGCTGTGCTCTGTCAGTCAGAGGCGAGCCCAGAAGCTGACCCCCCAGCAAAGGCCCCAGACCCCGGCCTCTCCTCCCCGGAGTCCTGACCCTTCCTGTTGGCTCCTGCCGGCTCTTCCTCCCCCCGCAGCTTGTGAAGAAACGGGATCCGGCCGAGGCGATCGCTTATCGGGGGTGACAGCGAGGACACATGAAAAATGCGCCGGGGAACACGGGAGGACAGTGATCAGCAAAGCTTTTTCTTTCCACCCAAATCATGATGTTTGGGGTGTCGGCTGGAGTTTCCCAAGCTGTTTGTAACTGTCCGTGCCTGTTAGGCGATGGATGTGTTATCTGGACCCGGCTAATCCCTCCTAATCGAATGACAAATGTGTGTGTCCCGAATGGAAGCCCGCGGGGAGCCGCCTCGTTACAGAAGTTCAGGGGACCGTGGGAATGTCGCCGGCGTGGTGACAGTGGAGCAGCGGCTGCGAGCTGCTGGGTGTGGGGACGTGAGGGCCCTGGGCATGTTTATGGTGTCAGGAGGCAGCCCTCCTAGCTTGGTCCTTGGAGAATTATATTCAGGGTCCGTCTGGCTAGCAGCCGGTGATGGGGTGTGCGGGACGCTGGGTTGCGTTCCTTCGGAGTTTACATGGCGGTCAGCCAGCGTCTGACCCTTTATTTCCAGTCCTGCTTGAGGGATCCCCTCGGGGCATCGTGGTCCCAGACTTAGTGGGTGTCATTTCCTGTTCACACAAAGGGAATTTCATGGAAGGTGGGAGCTGGCAAAACCTAATCATTAGCCGAGGCCGGTTTGGCTCCGTGGATAGAGCGTCGGTCTTCGGACCGAAGGGTCCCAGGTTCCATTCCGGTCAAGGGCATGTATCCTGGTTGCGGGCACATCCCCAGTAGGGGGCGTGCAGGAGGCAGCTGATCGATGTCTCTCTCATCGATGTTTCCAACTCTCTCTCTCTCCCTTCCTCTCTGTAAAAAATCAATAAAATATATTTAAAAAAAATAATAATTTTACGGTTGGGGTTACCACCACATGAGGAGCTGTATTAAAGGGCCGCGGCGTTAGGAAGGTTGAGAACCACTGCACCTGAAGGTTTTCAGCCTGAGGTAGCTCTGCCTGCGGGGCCGCCGGGCAGAGTGGACTCTGGTTGGTGTCACGCTGGGCGTGGAGAGCGGTGCTACTGTGTCCACTGGGGAGAGGCGTGGCTGCTGCTAACCATCCTGTCATGCTCAGGACAGCCCCACAGCGAAGAATGATGCGGCCCCGAAGGCCAGTCGTGCTGAGGCTGAGGACCTCTGCCTTCAGGGAAGTGAATGTGCCTCCTGTTCCATCTCTGAACCCACCTCCCAGCCTGGTCGCATGTAGTAGCTGGTCAATTAAATGTCAGCTGGAGGCCAAAACCGGTTTGGCTCAGTGGATAGAGAGACAGCCTGCAGACTGAAAGGTCCCAGGTTCGATTCCGGTCAAGGGCATGTACCTTGGTTGCGAGCACATCCCAGTCGGAGGTGTGCAGGAGGCAGGTGATCGATGTTTCTCTCTCATTGATGTTTCTAACTCTCTATCTCTCTCCCTTCCTCTCTGTAAAAAAAAAAAATCAATAAAATATATTAAAAAATAAAAATAAAAAATAAATGTCAGCCGGCGGCCTGACTGCTGTCACTGTGTTGGCGTTCGCCCTGCCCCTGCTGGCTCTCCGCCTATCGCATCCGTGCTTTCCTGCATGTGAACCATATGGCCCCGCCATCAATGAGTGAGTTAGTAAAACGCCTGCCGAATGCGGAGGAAGTCATCTTATGAATGAAAGCCTGAGCAGGGGCACCGCCGTTTCGTCTGAAGAAGGAGACTCATTAAACACGAGATTGTGGCGGCACCTTGGGTGGGAGAACCCAGGTGTTTTTTGCTGCGGGAAGACTCGCTCATTTCTCGGGAGGGAGGAAGTCTTAGTCGTGCTTTTCACGATCAAAGGTGCCCTTCAAACCGGCCCTTTCACGCCCTGGGTGAGGAGCAGTGCTGCCTAGTGGGATGTTTCGGGCGGCATAAATGAGTTGTAAGTTGCTGCACGTGACCTGCCGGGCATCTAGCTCCCCTTCCTTTGCAGGAAAGGGTCGGCGAGAGTCAGGGAAGGCTCTGCAGGAGCTGACATTCAATACTCCGGGCTGCCGAAACCGGTGTGGCTCAGTGGATAGAGCGTTGGCCTGCGGACTGAAAGGTCCCAGGTTTGATTCTGGTCAAGGACATGTACCTTGTTTGTGGGCACATCTCCAGTGTGGGGCGTGCAGGAGGCAGCTGATCGATGTCTCTCTCTCATAGATGTTTCTAACTCTCTGTCCCTCTCCCTTCCTCTCTGTAAAAAAATCAATAAAATATATTTAAATAAATAAATAAATAAATAGCCCGGGCCGAGGTGTCCTGCATTGAGGCTCCATGCCCCCCTTTTGGGAGTGGGGACCAGGCCCGACTTAGCCTGACCACCGCTGTGTCTGCCTTGCAGCAATGTCCAGGATGAGGTAGCAAATTTAGGGTGAGCAGCCAGCCATCCAGGTTTGTCTGCGACTGTCCCAGGTTTAGTACTGAAACCCTGTGGCCTGGGAAAAATCTCTCCTCAGGGTGTGAAAAGTCTTGATTCTCAGCGATGAGCATAGAAGGTTGTAAGAAAAGTACAAAACCTGTCCTATAGCCCAAAATATGGGCTGAAAACAATGTTGCTTTAGTGACAAATGGATATGGACTACGTCAGTGGTCGCAAACTCTTTAGTCAATGGAGCGGCAAACTGTGGCTCTCGAGCCACAGTTTGCTGACCACTGGACTAGCCTTCTGTAGTTGCTATGGCTGTTTTCCCTACCCTTGGTCAGTCTGGCTCAGGCTTATCCATTTTACTTTATTTTTTAAAATATTTTTATTGATTTCAGAGAGGAAGGGAGAGGAAGAGAGAAAGATAGAAACATCCATAAGAGAGGATCATTGATCAGCTGCCTCCTGCACGCCCCACGCTGGGGATGGTGCCCGCAAACCAGGCCCGCGCTCTGACCTTATGATTGAATGGTGACCTCCTGATTCAGAGGTCGACGCTCAACCACCGAGCCATGCGGCTGGGCGCTGTCCAGTTTTTCAGTTGGTTCAGGCAGCAGCGTAAACCTGGTTGCTTTTCCCCACGTGTGTTGGAAGCAGAAGTCCAAATCCGTTCTTCCGATTCCCCCTGCCTTCTGGCTTACACACACCGTGGTGATTGCAGGAATGAGAACATTTTGCTCTCTTCCTCCTCTTATCTGATCTGCGTTCCCACAGTGTTTGGATGACCTCTCCGCTCTCCCCTGAAGGCGGCGACTTAGTACATTCTATTTTTACTCACTCATCTTGATCGACTTCCATCCTCGAACGCAGCACAACTCTCTTCCGACCAAGGCGATGCGACATACACACAGTGGATTTCTTCCTCAGTCTCCCCCGTCGGCCAAGGAGTGGCAGCGCTGCCGGCTGCACGGAGCTGAATCGCGTCCCCC
>PVJN01036940.1:0-21215 GCA_004026805.1 Lasiurus borealis | reverse complement strand
TTCTTTTTAAAATATATTTTATTGATTTTTTTTTTTACAGAGAGGAAGGGAGAGGGATAGAGAGTTAGAAACATCGATGAGAGAGAGACATTGATCAGCTGCCTCCTGCGCCCCTTACTAGGGATGTGCCTGCAACCAAGATACATGCCCTTGACCGAAATCAAATCTGGGATCTTTCAGTCCGCAGGCCGACGCTCTATCCACTGAGTCAAACCGGTTTTGGCCGGTACTTTCTTTTAAATTGTCTTTCTCAGAAGCCCCCGTTTTGGTAGGAGCAGTGAGTCACAGAAATGCAATTCTTGGCCGGGCCGTCCCTCGCCATCCTGTCCCCCAGCCAGCCAGAGCAAACATTCTGCTTTAACCATGTTTTTGATTGTCTGAGGGATGTGTGTCTGGTGTAGATGGTCTAGCAAGATATTTTGAAATCTTCCACTCTGAACATTATAGCATACTACATTTCACTCTTAGAGTATTATTTACCTTTTTACAAATGCTTTGGAAAAATAGGTGCCTTCTCTCTATACCAAATATATACGAACTATATAGATGAAGCCTAGGAAGACAGATGTTTATTCGCTCTGCCACGGTTTCTTGTGTCTTTCCGTCTATTTGTTGACATGTAGTTTTGGAGCTTTTAGGGAAAACTATACTACTATGCCTCAATTCACAGCATTAGCTTCCCCTTCTCAATTTGCTTAGAGCCTTCTGAGGACTTATAAGTAAACCCAGAGTATGTAGTTTGAGAAAAGGCATAAATGTTCACTGGCCTCTATATTCCCCTGGTTACCTTCTAGGAGAGTTTCATGCATATTTAAGGGCTAAAGTTGCATTCATTCATTTGACAAATATGGATAAGTTACTGAGGATCAGTTGTATGTTCCTCAGTGGGCTAGGCTCTAGGGGGAATAGAAAGAAGATATGTTTACCTCTCTAGGCGCCTGTAGGGTTGTTGGCAATCAGGGTGTATGTGTATCCCAAATGCTAGAAGTCACCACGCTGTGTAGACTGAGGACAGGAGCAGCGTTTTGTGTCTGGATCCGCTCCAAGGAAACCTTGGTGTCTAATAACAATCACCCCGAATGTTCAAAAAGAACGAACTAAACATCAGAGATGTAAGCTCCTCCCAGTTTGCTGTTCATGTTCCTGTTCTCTGCTTTGGAACTGTTCGCCACTTAGCGAATAACAAACACTTCTCTTTCTCAGTCGTGCTGTGCTTCGAGGTCACTTGCTTTCATGCTGAGGAGCGCAGGTGGACTGCACTTAGGATTGGACAGCCTCTCCCTGCCCGCCTGGTCCATTCCTGCCTCTCACTGCCCACCTGATCCATTCTTCTTTCTGCAGACATTCCCTGCCCGAGCATGCCACCTGCGAGAGGATGGTCACACGGTGTGCCCTCGGTCTTGAGTCCCTCTTAGTTTCCCTCTTTCCTTGACCCTGTGCATGGACTCTGTCTAATCCTGCAAGCAGCCCTTCAAGACTGAAATTACCGTTTCCATGTCACTGAAAAGGAAAGGGAAGCGGAGGGAAACTGTGGTCCTTTAAGTCACTGTTATCTGTTTGGCGGGGGGGTCAAAGGTGAAAAAACAAGGTCCCTGCCCCCAGGGGCTTCATAGTCCAACCATGTAGCAATTAAGCATCATCAGAGGCAGACACATGAACGAATCGGTACAGGAATCCCTCAGAAGTGCCGCCGTAGATGTGTGTGAACAGAGTTGGAGTAACACAAAGGATGCTGCCCGAAACATCAGGGAGACAGGACATGGGCACCAAACTGGGAAGGAAGGTATATCTCTCCGGGCATAAAAGGGGGAGGTGGCATCTGCCAGCAGGAGCCTCACGTTGTAGAGGCACAAGAGGGCTGATTGTAAACAGGGAGAGAAGTGGTGTTTCTCCTTGTACCCGCTCACCTTCTGAGCCGACAGCCCGAGCCGCACCCCAGCGGTGGCACTCTGCTGTGGATCCTGCTGCCCCTGGGGGTGGGGGGGAGGGAGTAGATGGGGGGAGAGGGCAGGCTAATCTGATTTCCAGTAAGGCCAAGAGGAGACCAAGAGCCTCTCTCTTGCTCTCTAGTTTTCTCTCTCTCCCCCCTTCCCCCCCAAGCCAACCACAGTATAAATCATCAGCCCCGAAAACAATGTGGGCTCTGGCAGGGCTCGCTGTGAGCTTTGAAGGGCGAACGCATACCAGCCGCGGGCACTGCGAGCTGCCTGTGTGGCGCATGATGCTTTTTCCGGGTTTCCCCTGTCTGCATCGCACGGCCCGTCACACGGCTTTGCACAGAACCTTCGGGGTATCTCACAGAGTCACACAATCGGATGCTGTGGATTCGCTTAGCCCGGTGTGGGTGACAGAGTCTTCTGCATGTGACTCTTCAGACACAGGGCTGATGTGTGGGCACTGTCTCTATGCAGAGCCATTGAAACTGCCTCTTCTTTGCTCTCCTAGTAAATAGAGAAAAGTACTACCAATTTTCACTGCTTATGTGGTTAAATTCTCTGGTAGCAAAGAATACCCTCAGAGATATTTAAATAAAAAGCTTTTCCATAAGTCATAAGAAATGCTAATAAGCAAAAAAAAAGGGGGGGGGGTTATTACTTAAAACATTATATTGAAGTTTCGGTAGAAGTACACCTAGACATTTTAAACTCGTTTTACTCGTTCAGCTCTGGAAATGGCGAGCGTGGTTTCTTCAGCACGTTCTTTCACTTAGCGTCTGTCAGTGGAACAATTCATCTGAAATGACTTGTACGGGCCCTGGTTATCAGAAATGGCCCTGTCTCTTTCTGAACCTCAGCTGAAGGTCTGGCTGGCTCGGGGCATACAAAATATTGCATGTTCTAAACAGCCTGACTTTATCTAACGAAACTAAAAGACGACTAGTCCAGAAGGATACAAGGCAAGCACAAATGTACTTCAGTATGTCACCTGACTAGCACTTACCACTAATGGAGGCAGTATATGATGATGACAGATTGATTTTTTAAATCTCTTTGTGCATGTAATTATATGCAGCTATAATAATAAAAGCATAATATGCTAATTAGACAGGAGAGTTGAACAACCTTCCAGATATCCTTCCAAATGAAGCTGCGGTGGCAGGGGCGGAGGAAGAGGTGTTTAGGGGCGATCAGGAAGGCAGGTGAGTGATTAGGGGCAATCAGGCAGGCAGGCAGAGGCGGTTAGAGGCAATCAGGCAGGCAGACAAGTGGTTAGGGCAATCTGGCAGGCAGGCAAGCAGTTAGGAATGGTCAAGCAGGCAGCAGAGTGATTAGGGGCAATCAGGCAGGAAGGCAGAGGTGGTTAGGGGGCGATCAGGCAGGCAAGCCAGTAATTAGAAGCCAGCAGTCCTGAATTGTGAGAGGATGCAGGCCAGGCTAAGGTTGCCCCCCAACCCTGTGCATGAATTTCATGCACCGGGCCTCTAGTATGTAATAAAATATATATATAAACTATATAGGTTAAGATGAGAGCAGTGTTTTTTTTTCTCACCCCTACCCCAACCAGAAGCAGTTACATATCCTTTCTCTATCTTTCCAGAGATATTATACACATGTATGTGTGTATACTAGTATAGATATACATTGCTTTACTTTTATACAAATATCGGCATGTAATGCACACTTTTTTGCATCTTGTGTTTTCACTTTACCACACCTTCAAGTTGCTGCACTTTAGTCCTCCCTCTCTCCACTGAAATTCTGCTTAGCATTCCGTTATTTCATTGCACACTAATTTATTCACCAGGTGTGTACGGATGGAAATTCCTGTTGTGTCCAGTCTTTTGCTAATACAGACAATGAGCAGTAAATACGCTTTGCATATGTATGGGAGTATCAGTCAGGCTAAAAGCAGAATTGCTGGGTTGAAGGTGGGGAGGGGGGAAAAGACATTTTTTGAGGTAGAGTTTAGAAATGGCCAGAGGTTTGGTACCTTAGCCTAGCTTAATGTCCATTTCTCTCATTGTCTGTCGCTTAGGAATTCTTTAGCTGAGACTATTCAGACACTACAGTACTTCTCATCTCTATTTCTTTGTTTGCCCATATTCTGAGTTCCTTTGTCTTTTTATTCCACCTGCTGTGTCAGCCATCAAACCTGAATCAATCAAACATTTGCCTTCTGCACCTAAACTGCCAAGGGTTTGGGAGAAACACATAGAAATTGGCGCCATTACAAATGTTTGTTTTCTAAGATCATTTGGGGACCCTTTAGCGCTCAGAAATCCTCTTCCTTATACCTCCTTGTTCCTTCATGTCCATCATGGGCCATTCCGCTGCCTCATCTAAATCCACAGGCTTTCTGTCTTCCACCACCCTCACTCTCAGGAAACACCTCGGCTCCCTACTTTTTAAAGAGAGAGAGCCCATGAGGGAAGAATCCCCTTAACGTCTCTTCACCCTAGAAAGCTCTACATGGAATTCTCAGAGGATCTCGAGTTCCCCCTTTCCCTATCCAGCACTCTTCCTGCCGCAAACCCTT
Organism: Lasiurus borealis; assembly: GCA_004026805.1. Lineage (NCBI taxonomy): Eukaryota > Metazoa > Chordata > Mammalia > Chiroptera > Vespertilionidae > Lasiurus > Lasiurus borealis. Next base: position 16,739 of record PVJN01036940.1, on the reverse strand, counting down.
ACTCCCACTGCCTTTCTATTGACTGTTTCCCCCCCAGCTTACAAATCAATTTTTAAAATAATTCTCTTTCCCCCCTTATTCTTCTTCACTGGTTACTTCCTGTTCCTCCCCAAATAGCTTCCTGAAGAGACCAGGCCAGAGAAAACGTGTGGCCACTGTTCCATTTCCAGTCTGCTCGCCCATCCTCCTAAGTGAGCCTCCCAGGGAAGTAAGGCATCTCTACAGTCACCTTTTACTTTTGGGCCAGAGGGGTCTACTTGATACTCTTCCAGGGCCCCATGTGAATTTACATATTCTTTTACTGCCCAAGTCATTATCTGAAGGTCAAAAGACCTTCCTCCTTTCTATCTTGTGTAATTTCACTCATCCTTCATGGGGAAATCTAAACCTACAACCTCCATAGGATTTTACGTGACCATTCCATCAGTAATAAATCTTTCTTCCACTTGTTTTTAATACCTCGTTTCTTCCGTTCAACATTTCTTTTATTGCTTAGATTGCTGGTTTTCTCTATTATTGGTGAAGTTGTTACTTTTATTTATCTCAATTATATGACTAATTTATAATGCCTCAGGGTAGAAACACAACTCAACAATATTTTTTGAAAAAGTGCTTTTATTGTCCTGCAGATCACTCATAATGGCTGTTGTCATTCTTATTTTTCCTCACATCTACTATGACAATTTACTGCTTTTCTAACTTGACTTATATATGATTTTGGTCTAGACCACATTTGGAGAGTGTTTTTGCTTATTAATTCTGACCACTTCTTCTGTTCATATTTGCCACTGATTTCTGACTTTCTGCCTTCAGGGCTGATGGTCCTTTATTTTTAAAACCCCGTCTCTTATTTTGTAGCTTTCTGACTCAATCACCTTCTTCTGCATTGAGCCAATGGCTAAGATGACAATGAGAAAGAGAAGGAAGGGGAGGGGCTATCATGTTTCAAGGCCTAGTTCTTTTTTCCTTCAGTGGACATTGCCATGAGGCAAGTGCATCTTAGAGACACTGAGCACATCCATGAAGTGGAGATCGAGCTGTTGCTTCTGTCTCCCAAAGCATGAGAGGAACATGTGGTCACCAGATGTGACGGGACGCGGTAGAATCCCCGGCCTCCCTGTTTTCCGCTGTCCTAACGCACTGTGTCCCCTTTACAGATTCCCCCACCCAGAGACTGAACAGGGACACACACCCCACCGCATTTCCAAGGCCATGTCTTGAAACAGAACTCCAGTTTAAAGACTCGATGGAGTATTTGGGGGTGCCCATAGCATTAGTTATTATTTGTTCAGCTTTCTCATATTTAACGAAAACAGACAATTTGTTGAAAATACTCGTTAGCTTCACCAGCCACTGGTGAACTTCCCTCCCTTTGACCGTTCTGGAGGCCCAGGCCTCCTACCTCACGCTCCTTTCCTGCGAGGCCTTCCTTCCCCCAGCCATGGGTCTCACATGCTGGGCACCAGTGCCCAGCTCTGCTGCTCCCTTTGCCAGTTTTTACAAACGAAATTATACATCTGAACCAGATGAGTTCGGCTTGGTGATTGGCCCGGTGCGTAGTGTACAATTTGGGTCAGACTTATGAGAAGTTTGGTGAATTTGGCACCGTCTTGGAGGAAGTGTGGCCTGTCTTAAAACTTGCAGCGAGAAACTTTCAGGATTGCAGACATTCCATCTTTTGCGGGCTTCCAGAAAGGCCACCCTCGGCTGGCATGAGACACGGGGCTCGTTTTCAAACTATGCAAGTCATGTTGTGACTGAAGGTTGAAGTCTGGTACAAAACCATGAAAACCCAAGAGAGAATTTGCACCAAATTCTGGACTCAGCAGCTTCACTCTATACTGTACAGGGATTCTGGTGTGGATGGGCCCAGAAGGTGATATTTCTCCCACTGACATAGAACTCTCTGGAAGAGTTCCTTGAAGCTGTTTGTGTTGCTCAGAATAAATATCATTTCTAAAATGCGAGAAAAATATCCAGTGACTGGGTGGAGGGGAGGCGATGACCGGATCTTGGTACCAAGGGAAAGGGACCTGGAGGTTCCCGGATGCAATCCCCCTTGGTTGGCTTCCATAGGAACGAGGCTGCAGTTGCGACCTCGGGACCAAGACCTGAGAATATTTTCCATCCCAGATTTTTAAAGAATCAGAAAGCAGCTTGAAAGAGCGTCTCACTCACTCACTCACCCTGAAACCTTCCCTGAAAAATAAATAATTGAAGCCATGGCTGAGCGTGATTAATGAAGATACATTAGAGTAATTTATGGTACTGTTTTTGGAGGGCTGCTTGCCTCCACTTTTTCTCATCTGTCTCCTCTATTACCTCTCCTACCATCCTGAAGACAGAGCAAAATGCAGATGGTAAGAACATAAAGATATCAAAGAGTTAGTTTTGGCTGAGTTAGCAGTGACCACATTACGGGTCTCATATGTCTTTCCTTTCATGTGGCTTTTTTTGCGGGTTGGACAATAAATTTACTGGTATGAAATTACTGTGCATTTGATCTACACGTGCTGCAGTGGATAAAAGGGAGTAACTGGGAAGAGGTCTGCAGGGAGCTGCTCCCTCAGACTCAGGTATGAACGGAGGGACCCTGGAATTGAGCTGAAACTTTTCAAATCTGACAAAGAGTTGACTTACGGCATGTGGAAAAGTCTTAAATAACAGAAGGCCCTCCTTGCGCCTAATGACCACGTACATTTTCATACAGGGAGCCTGAGCCACATACAGTAATTATAGTTAGTTAATGCTGCTTCTCTTCACCTGAGTATGCCTGTGCCTTTGGTTGAGTATTGCCTTTTTAACATTAAAGAATTTTCTGACTATACCACCTGCCCCTTCCATAGGCAAAGCCCTGATGTTTAAGTGTTTAAATAAATACAGCTGGTCTAAATTCATCCTAAAACACTGCAATAAAATGGAGTTTCTTGTTTAAGTTGTTAAAGCTCTTGTCTAGCAAACAGGAGTGACTGTATTTTAACTCAAAAGAGAATGTGCAGAGCAATGATTCTCAACCTTGCCTGACATGAGGATCACTGAGGAGCTTTAAATAACCTGGATGCCCAGGCTGCAGCCCAGATCCTCACATTAGAATGTTAGGACACAGTTCGTAGACCTCAGTCCTTTTCCGGGTCCGGAGCTAACTCCAATATGCAGTTATGGTTGAGACTCTAACTTAGAAAGGTGCCACGTTGTGATGAACAGAGCAAGGGCTTTGCATATTAGGCTCAAATATAGAGAGATAATATCTACTAGTAAAAATATTTTATAAATGACACTCCATACATGTAGAAAACAAATATATTACTTTAATAAGATTGCATCTTAAGTTCCTTGCTATGCCTCAAGGGTAAATTATGTATGTATGCTGTATTCATAAGGGTGACCAAGCCAAATAGACATATCTCACCCACCTTTGAGGCTTTCTAATTCTTCATACTTCCCTTTAAAGCAATTATTTTAACTTCACTTTGGATTGCTTACCTATTTTCTTCATCTGTGCATGAAAACTATTGCTCTCATTGGTACATTCTAAATTGTAAGCTTTTAGAGAACAGAAAAGGTTTGCTTACTCACCCTCACATCCTTCTCTTCATTGTGAGTCTCTATCCATGGTGTTAGCATGCAGCCTGATCTTTAAAACCAATATTGTAAGTAGGTTGCATTATATTGGTTTGGTTGTTTTGGGGAGGTGATTAAAACCAGGATGTTGAAGAGATTATAAGTTGTTTATCCCTCTAAGGTATATGTGTGAGCCTGTGTGTGTATATGTTTCTATGCACGTGTGTGGGGAGAGAGAAATATTTCCCATGAAAGGAAATTGTAACTGGTTTAGTTTGCTCCTTGGCTCCTGTGTCGCAGGCATTTTCCTGTGGGCTGCCAGAGACTAGCCCAGTGGGTGGTCTGCCAGACTGATTTTGTATTTCAGACCTCAGCTCTCATCCTCCATGATGCCAGCAGACGGTACAGCCCATCAACACCTAATTGCTTCCTAGTTGTTCATTGGAACCGCAATCTTTTTGGGTTTTGGTACCAGAATCCACTTCAGAAGATATTGAAGAAAGAGTGTCTGGAATTGGGAGCCTAAATGTGTGGACTTTCCGTGGGGAGGTGCTTGATCAGAGCATTTGTTATCCACGGTGCGCCTATAGCAGCAGCTGGGGGCGAGGCTTTCTGACCGCATGGCAGCCATTATTGTCCACTAACGTTTCTCCCCTCATTGCTTTTGCCGGACCAACTATTTTTTAACAATAATCTGAGGTGAAACCTAGTTACTTAAAATGGTATAGTCCTTTTAATGTCAATTGACTTTACTCTAACCACACTGTCCCCGATTTCCCTTGTAGCGAAAGCCTTCACAGTGCTGAATTCATGAGACATTCTAGACCAATTCAGGGAAAACCCTTAAAAGAATATGAAATACAAGGGCATCTGTAGTAACCCAGACAGGTGTGGTTCAACAGTTCAGCATCGACCAGGAACCATAGGCCTGGATTGGGTTTCAGGCTTGATCCCTAGTGGAGGGCATGCAGAAGGCAGCCAATCAGTGATTCTCTCTCATTGTTGATGTTTCTATCTCCCTCTCTCTTCATCTCTGAAATCATTTTTTGTAAAAAAGAGCATTCATAGTATTTATATGAATAAATACTTTCTCTAATAAATTTATAGTTATGTAGAATATGCTTATTAAAATGGCTAATTGAGATCAGGAACTATAAATGGGCTTAAATTATTTTATCCTCCTATTAAAAAGGAAATCAGTCTTAACAAATTTAACATGATCACAACTCTCACAACACCCACAAAGACAACAGTCATCTGTTTATAAGTAAAATAGTGGTGGTCTCTAAATGACAACTTCCTTCTTCACTTAAAAACCTTAAGGGAACTTATGGAGGGACTGACTAGCTCTCTCTCTCTCTCTCTCTCTCTCTCTCTATATATATATATATATATATATATATATATATATATATACACACACACACACACACGTGTGTGTGTGTGTGTGTGTGTGTGTGTGTGTGTATCTTTTATCATTGATTTAATTTATTAAAATTCTGCTTAACGAAGTAATGTGATTGGGTATAGAGACTGTGCTGAAAATATTTGCCCCTTCCCAAAGAGACCTAGATCCTATCAGCATCAATTCTAAGTGTAAATGAGCATCTTCTAATAAAAGTAAGTTAATTTTTAGAGAACAAAGCTAATCTTGTCAATGGAGGGAAAGGTAGATATATGGACTATTATTTGTAATACTTTAAACAATAATAATAAAAAAAAGATAATCCTGAATCTTAAAACCAATTTAAACAACAGAAGTCCTTTAGATTTGAAAGGGAACACTGGTTATTGTCAAACATTGTTAATTTTGAAGTATTACATGGCATAAGGGATATTGAAAACAGAATAAAGGAATCTGAAGCTTCCATATACACAGAAATCAATCAATACTTAGTATTTGGATGTGTGAGAAATCCAGAATTATTCTTTCACCAACATGTACTGGAATATGTCTTCCCCGAGGAAAGAAGAAGCAAGAGTCTGTGGAAGGGACAAGGAAAAGGACTGTTTCCCACTCCGACCTCAATACCTCGGGGAAAACCCACGCCTTCCTCATCACAGTGGGGGTCAGCCAGGCATCTCTGATGCACAGACATAGCAAATTTCTCCGTCTTCCCCTTTTCTTAACTTGAAAGTGTGAAATGCACCCATCTCCTCTTGGTGACTTCTGACTTGCTGGTGTCTATCAGTTAGAGGATGAATGTTTCATTTATAGCAAAAATGTAATAGACTTTGTAATAACATTTCGCTGCATCAGAAAGATCCTGTTTCATCCCTGTGATGGGGGAAGCACCTGCATGTTAGAGTCATTTTAACCAGGGGAGTTGAAGTGGAAAACACCCAGCTTACCATTATAATACAAATACCTATTAAAACCCAGTTTTCGACAAATAAAACACAATTAGTGCTATAAGCGATGAGTCATGAAGCGAAGTTGAAGCCAGTAAAGACATTTCCTCTGAAAGGGTTGGAAAACTTAATTAGAATGTTTTTAAGGTTGGTATTTATTTTCAGATGGGCCTTGGGTGTTCCTCTCCATTTTATAGTGTGTGTTTTGCAAACTATTTCCTTTCTTTACCCTGCCCTTCCCTCCCACGGAGCATTGATGTAGATGATTTGGAATGGAAGGCTCCCTCTTTCTCTAAGCAGACGGTTCTAGTCCAGAAGGCTCATTGCATCCCACCTAATCAGTGGGAGATCCTCTGGAGTCCTCGGCATCCCTGCCGAGAACTTGACCCGGCTGCCCGCTGATCCATGGGCATGAATCTTGCCTTTTCTCTGCCCTGTGATCCGGGTTCTGCCGGGGCAGCGCCTGGGAGAGCTGGAGCACCAGTCAGCCAGGTCCCAATTTCTACTGTAAATTTTTTATTTTTTTCCTGCTGGGGGTTTCCAGCTTCGTCTCGTACTGTTTGTGGAGAGGCAAAACCGTGGCTGACTCCAAGAGATTCTAATAGCACATCCTGGGAAAGCCACCCTGCCAAGAACACCACTGGGTGTTCATCTTGGTCCCCAGTTTCAGGGGGGAAAAGAAAATCACACCTTATATGTAACGCCGTAAATGTGCTTTCTTTGGTCAATTATGAAGAGCATGCGGTGGAGCTTAACATGTTGATCTTTGGCGTCGGAGGGCGAGCTATTTTATAACCGTCCAATCACCTGGTTTGTGTCCAGTGTAATCATTTAATTAAGGTATAAAAATTTAACGAAGGCGACATGGAAAGTATTAATATGAACATATAACCGTTATTGAATGTCAGCACTGCCTCGGGAATTGAGCAAAGAGCAAAATTAAGAGTGCCTGCCAGCTCGCTTCGTATACATCTGCCAATTTTTTAAAGCAATTAGAACATTTGAAGGCAAAAAGCCCTAAAATATGTCTTTAGAACCACGGTAGAGTGGAACCTGAAAGGTTTTATTAATTAATGCCTTTCACCAGAATCCCGTGTCACTGACCTGTTTTGATTGTATGTACCTGCTCAGAAAAGCTACTCCTTCTGTTTTAGCTGCCAAGACCCTACTCCCCCTGTCCCATTAGCACGGCAGGGGGTTCCTATGGAAAAGGAACTCTCTCTGGAAGTGACTGAAGCAGAGATGGTATCTCATGCCGATCAGTCTCTGGCCTGAGTCGCTTCGAGCACTCTGTGTTCCCTGGTGAAAACGGAGGATGCGCTGTGGGCTGATGCTGAACCCTGCAGGGATTCACTGGCAGATAGTCTCCGAGAGGAAGCCAACGGCTATTTTTACAAAAGCTCTCTGTGCTTTCGCAGTCTTATCTTATCTTCCTTCTGGCATTGGTGGCCAGAAATATTTCTAAAGGAGGAGGAGGGGGAGAGAGGAGAGGATGGGGGGGAGGGAGCGAGCTGAGGAATGGGGGAGAGGCTGCAGAAGCAGGCGATGTGTGAGGGCTGCCTGCTTTTCTCCACCTCTCCCTCTTCTTGTTTGGCAAGTAGACATCCAGGCCCCGCACTCCGGGGAAATGGGGAAAGGGTCTTCTCAAAGATCTCCTGTGACCCTTAGTTACCAAGCTGAAAAGCTGTTATCAGGTCTTGTTTTCATGTAAATGACGCAACTGTTGTCACGTATGGAGCACCATGAGCAGTTTGTCTTCCATTCATTTTTCTTTCCAAGGCTTGAGGGCCCTGCTCCCTCCTAGGGTCCTCCTGTCATCGTTTTAAAATACAGCGGTACCTCGAGATACGAGTTTAATTCGTTCCGTAACCTTGAGGCGTGGGAAACTATGAGACGCTCCAGTCGTGGTAAACTGGTGGGTCGTGCGATGACTCCTATCTCAACTGTTGCTCGTATTTCAAAGCAAAAATCGCTAGTATCTCAAAAATCTCGTATGTTAGGGCACTCGTATCTCGAGGTGGTACCACTGTACCACCTCCTTACCTTTGCCCACCGCCTAAAAGGAGGCATTTCCATACGTGCCATTCTGGAAATCTCATTTTCTTCCTCTGCAGAGTCCCTTCCTTATTGCACTCACTGCAGGCGGTCTGGCTCTCTGCCTCCGTGACCTCCGCTCCCACGTCCTATCCCCTCTCCCCCTGCGCCAGCCATCCTGGTCTGCTTGGCATTCCTCGTCTTCGACAAGCTGCCTCTCACTTCCCATGTTTTGCGTGTCATCTTTCAGCTCTTTGGTTGTTCTTCCCTAACCATCCGAGCAGCTTGTTCTTTCATTTTCTTCGCGTCTCTGCTCAAATGCTACCTTATCGGTGAGGCTTTCACAGGTGAGAAAAATTACTCAGACATCAGCTTCAAAATGACCTTAAGTTAAACTGAATTCATTACAGCGGTACCTCGAGATACGAGGGCCCTAACATACAAGATTTTTGAGATATGAGCGGTCGAGCGAGCGATTTTGCTTTGAAATACGAGCAACATTTCAGATAGGAGAAATCTCGCGGATCGGCCAGCTGCACACGACCTACCAGTTTACTGTGACTCGAGCGTCTCATAGTTTCCCACGCCTCAAAGTTACCGAACGAATTAAACTCGTATCTCGAGGTACCACTGTAATGTATTCAGGCACTTGTCCCCTCTAGAGATAGTGCTGGGAAAGACAGAAGTAATTAGGCCGGAGATAGCCCCAAATCTGACCTCAGGGCTTTTACCTGGAAAACCCTTCACAGGTGAGAAAAATTACTCAGACATCAGCTTCAAAATGACCTTAATTTAAACTGAACTCAGTACTTCGTGTCGCCCAACCAGTGAGGCTCAGTGGTTGAGCGTTGGTCTATATAACAGGAGGCCAGGGTTCAATTCCTGGTCAGGGCACAGGCCTGGGTTGCAAGCTCAATCCCCGTTCTGGGCCGTGCAGGAGGCAGCCAATCAATGATTCTCTCCCATCATGGATGCTTCTCTTTCTCTCTCCCTCTGCCTCCCTCCCTGAAATCAATACAATCATATTAAAAATTGTTGTGTTATCAATAATGAGTCATATATGATCTGACCCCACCCAGCTCCCTGAGACGGCCGGCGCTGTGTGGAAGCCAGAGAAGAGGCTTTCGTTCTGTGGTCGTGGCGGGTCGTTTTCGCAATGACCAAATGATAAATCACGGCGGCTCTCGCTTTGGTTTCTCAGTATATTCCTATTAGACTCTTCTTCAGACCCGAATATGGCCTTTCCATCATTTTTATGTCCATAAGCCCATAAATCCCATTAGGTTTTTTTTCTTAAAAAAAAAAAAAGGTGTTCATAAAAATGTTCTGACAAAGTCTTTCTGTTAACAAAAACTGAGCTCTTTTCACACCCCTAAAAACTGTCGCCGTAAAAAATCAGAGCGCTCTGAAGTCTGGTTAATTTGCAGAACATTAGCTTGCTTTCAAGAAAGCAAATATTGTAGTGAGTTCAAAGTCAGATGTTTGGACACAAGAGTATGTAACCATTTCAAGAAAAGGCTTGATTTTAAAACACTTCCTTTAAAGAACATTTGTCTAGACATGTCTTCCTTGCCTTGTGTGAAATTAATAGCTTAAAAAGAACTCCGCGAAGTGGTTCCAAGTGCAAACTTCAAAATTGTCAAATAACTTAATAAGGATGCATTTCATTCCTGGTTGACCAAATATGGTTTTGCCAGCGCTTCCAGCAGTCAGGATGGTTTCTAGAATGGACAATGCCCCATTATTCAGTAATAATGGCGCCCTAAAGCAGAGCCGTAAATCTCCCTCAAGACATTAACTGCGCAGACCACCTATTTAGTGTTGGAAAACTGAGTTCATGCGAGTTCATGTGTTTCTGAGATCGTTAATGGGGTGGAAACAACTGGTTTCTAACCCCGAAAATGTCCCAAGTCAGAGAAGTCTGGGCCTCTCTCCTGTTATTAGCGGGACTCTTCCCCGGAGAGGGACTGGGTGGAGCAGCATTGTCTACCTGGACTGGGCCCTGGAGGAGAAAGTAGCCTCCTCGCTGAGATCTACATCAGGACAGTGGCACCTCGAGATACGAGGGCCCTAACATACGAGATTTTTGAGATGCGAGCCGTCGAGTGAGGGATTTTTGCTTTGAAATACAAGCAACAGCTGAGATAGGAGTCATCGCGCGGATCGGCCGGCGGCACACGACCCACCAGTTTACCGCGACTCGAGCGTCTCATAGTTTCCCACGCCTCAAGGTTACGGGACGAATTAAACTCGTATCTCGAGGTACCGCTGTATCTCCGTCTCTGATACGCTCACATATCTGATTTCATCCAGCTCTCAAAACAGCCTGTCCCGTAGGGGTGGTGACTCTTCAGAAACCCATGATCCTAAGAGGTTCAAGGACTTGTTCCCAAGTTAGAATTTGAACCCAGTTTTTGTGACTCAATGGGCAGTGGTCTTCCCGCTAAATCACACTGTCCTGTGAGTCAATCCAATTAACCGAGACAGAGAGGCTATTCACAGTCCTTTCGAGAACACATTGCGTTAGGGACTGCCCCAGACTCCACTCCTCACCCATATTCCTTCAGGAACTTCCACACAAACGTTTGCGTGTTCTACGCCTGTTCCTGATCCCGTGGCTGCGTAACAAACCCGCCCCCGACTCAGTGGCAGAGAAACAAGCGTCTATTAGCTCCGAGTCCTGCACATCGTGAACTTGGAGGAGGCAGGGCAGGAGAGAATGCCCTCCACCCATGATGTCTGGGGCCTCCGCCAGAAGGTGGCGGGAAGGACTCCCTGGAAGTCCACCTCATGCCCGCGTCTGTGGTTGAATGTGGCCGTGGCCTTAGACCTGAGCTGGGGCTGTCAGCCAGACATCTCCAGGTGCCCGGTCTCATGTGGTGTCTGAGTTCTAGGGACAAGACAGACCCAAGAGAAGGAGGCAGAATCGGGCCGGTGTGACACCTTTCTGAACTTCACCTTGGAATTCGGAGCGTCACCTCTGCTGCAGTCTAGTCCTTGGAAGTGAGTCAGTAGGGCAAGCCGTGTTTCAGGGAAGGAGCCTCGGGCTCCCGTTTGTGGGCAGAGCGGTGGGGAGTTGGCGAAGATGTTTTAAAACGACCGCAGTGCCCTTCCCTGGCTTGGGAGAGGAGTCTGCCCCCGGGAAGCCACTTCGACCGCCCGCAAATCAAGCTGCTTAGCTCCAGAGCCAGCAGGGCTGGCAGTGGCCATGGGGAAAGGCGCTTCCACAGCGGGAACCTCACTCCCATGCTCATCTCGGGATTAAAACGAAGCTACCTGCACGGAACTTGGCTGAAAACACTCGCTGGGTCTCTGCTTGTTTCCTAAGAGAATTTCCTTAATCAATCTTTGTACATGAGTTTGTATCTCAGTCCTCTTCCACGCAATTCAAGCAATACGGGATGACCCATAGTCTGAAAAATGATGTTGATTCATGAGGACAGATTCCGATGGTGCCATCTTTGCTCTTCCTACTTTATTCTGAAGGGTTTCGCCAAGATGTATGGGTTCACAGATTTTGGCCAAAACAAAATATTTGAAAATGCTTTCTACTTTTAAGGTCTGAGCCTCTTTTGGTGGCTGAGAGTGTCAAACACTGCTTTTAGTAAGTCTTGTTCTCTGATCACCAGTTTCTTCCAGGCATATTGTCTTAGTAGTACAGTGGTACCTGGAGATACGAGTTTAATTCGTTCCGTCACCTTGAGGCGTGGGAAACTATGAGACGCTGGAGTCACGGTAAACTGGTGGGTCGTGTGCAGCTGGCCAATCTGAGCGATGACTCCTATCTCAAATGTTGCTCGTATTTCAAAGCAAAAATCGCTCGCTCCATGGCTCATATCTCAAAAATCTCGTATGTTAGGGCACTCGTATCTCGAGGTACCACTGTAGTAGACATTCAAGTTTCTCTAACAAATAAATCAGGCATTTCCCCAGAAATGTTACAAAATTTTTACAAAAAATATTTATGCATCAAAGCAGAGGGAAAAAATGCATTCACTGTCATTTTCTTTAAAAAAATAAAAGCAGTGGATGTGATAAAATGGATTCCAGGTACCGTCACAGAAGCAGAGATGTGGTCTTTTGTGAACAAGTACCTATGGGAGGGGCAGCAGAAGAGGGAGGGAGAGGGTGAAGGAGAGAGTGAGGCGAGACAAGGAGGGGAGGGAGGTGGCCAGAGAGAAGGTGGCATGCGATTTCTCAGTGTGACTCCTTCACAACGACCCCAGAATTCTCCACCCCGTCTCCAGATCACGATGCGGTTGGTGTGTTTGGGTTTCTGCAGAAGCAGGCATGGAAAAAGCTGGGCGTTGTTTGTGCAAGATGCCGAATCTCACTGACCAGCGGGAATTCCAGAAGGAAAACAGAGGCCCCACTAGCTGTTTGGCAGATACTTGCAGAGGTCACTGGGAGGCCGCTGGACTTTCCAGATTTTGAAATCAAGACTTGGCCATACTCTCTGAGGGTCAGGGCGGTCCCATGTGGCATCTTGGTTACATGTGCTGCTTCCCAGTAAAGCGGGGAGAGCAAACTGCCTTGTCATCGCTGGAACCTCCGCAGAGCGGCCTGGATGGTGGTAGACGTTCCCATCTGCTTTCTTTTTAAAAATATATATATATATATATTTTATTGATTTTTTTTACAGAGAGAAAGGGAGAGGCATAGAGAGCTAGAAACATCGATCAGCTGCCTCCTGTAGACCCTCTACTGGGGATGTGCCCGCAACCAAGGTACATGCCCTTGACCGGAATGGAACCTGGGACCTTTCAGTCCACAGGCTGACGCTCTGTCCACTGAGCCAAACCAGTTTTGGCCCAGTCTGCTTTCTGAAGACAGTTCCTTCTGCACATCTCTCAGGACAGTTCTATTCAAATGTTGCATTTCATGAAAAAGTATGGTAGCTCACAATTCCTATTGACAACAGTACTTGCGATGCAATGAAGGAGAAGTTTTCACAAACTAAGTTTTCCAGAATTATTTCATTGCTAATGACAGTATGGTAGTATAGACTGAGAATATTCCCTACTTTGCTTTCAGAAATACCCACTGGCCAGCGATTCCAAAACAAAGCACCGGATCCTATAAACTCTGAACTACCAACGCTTCCTACTTTTGACAAGAAGGGGCAGCGAGGGTTTGGAAGGCAGACTCAGAGACGTTCATTTTAGTTGCCATTTGAGAGGCAACAAATGACACTCGAGAGGGTTAAGTTGATAACTTTTTGTCGTTGTTAATCCTCCCCTGAGAATATTTTTCCATTGATTTTTTAAAGAGAGCAGAAGGGAGAGGGAGAGACAGAGAGAAGCATGGATGTAAGAGAGACGTGGATTGGTTGCCTCCCACACTAGGTTCTGACTACGACCAGGGATCAAGCCTGTGACCAAGACACATGCCCTTGACCGGGTTCAAACCCTGGACCCTACAGTCTGAAGTCCAACGCTCTATCCACTGAGCCAGACCGGCTTGGGCAAGTAGAATAACTTTCTGAAAAGACCATTTCCAGAGGACTGAGCGGAGTTAGGGCAGCCAGCAAGGTACTGAAAGCACCCAGGCACCATTAACAGCAAGGTAGCGCTATCCCTACGAGGCGCGAAGTGGCCGGGAGAGAGCAGTCCCACTCAGAGCGGCTGGTGGGACCTGGAACTGGGGAACGAGGGGAGAAGGACCACCTGCGGGGAGCTGTGGCCTTGGGGCACAGAGCTGCCCAACTGTGGCAGACAGGGAGAGAACGAGCAATGTGTATCTCAGCCTGTCACCAACCTCCGAGCGGTGTGCTCATCAGCAGGACCCAGAGGAAGCCAGAGAAAAGGGGGTCCTGGGTGACTATGCCGCCGAGGTCAGCTTTCCCCCGAGCACCAGGCGGAGAAAGATGAGGAATTAGGGGTGAGCGTGCGGTGAAATGGGAAATAGCCAACATGCAAGTTGGAATCGCTGGCCAGTGGGTATTTCTGAAAGCGAAGGAAGGAGGGAATATTCTCCATCTATACTACCATACTGTCACTTAGCAATGAGATAATTCTAGAATTATGTTATACTTGATTGTGTGACTTTTCTCTAAGGCCACAGGACTCTCTCATTTCTCTTTCACTCACGAGCTCTTTTAGCTCACTGGGTTTGACTGGGTGGAAATAAATGAGACCACAGTACGAAACTGGGTGGAGATGCAGTTGACCACAACACAGGCATTCGTCAACAGAGCGGCACGAAACCCTGCACAGTTCCAACGTCTGCTTACAAGTTTTGTCTGAGCAAAATCTTAACTACTCACACCCTACCGTTGAAGCCCCATGGATGGCACGAACAGCTAATTGACATGTACTTTTTATGTGATATGTATTACATTCCATTTTCTTATGCTAAAGTAAGCTAGGAAAAAATGTTCTTAAGAAAATCACAAACAAGGTAATATATACACTTACAATATTTAGTCGGGGGGGATGGAATTCGCATAAAAAGTGGATGTGTACAGTTCAATCCCATGTTGTTCAAAGATCAACTGCATATGATTAGGGAGTAAGTCCTAAAATAACCTGTAGAAATATAAGTTTCTAATTGACTTGAGACCTCAGACAGATGTGGAAATAACACATAAACAAAAATGGAATGCGGAAGGAAATGGAAAAGGAAGGAGCCGTTCCCTACTTAAAATCTTGGGCCCCCATTCGCTGATTCAGAAGGGACCCCAGAATGTCCCGTCTCCCTGTTCTTCACAAGTGACAATGTGATCTGACCATGTGACACAGCCACTGAGGATTTCTGAGCTGTCTGTCATCTTGGTAAAAGATATGCTTTGACCTCTAAATGCAAATATGTATGCGTGTACAACTCCCACGTGAAGGAAGTGCTTTGGATACAATAAGACACTGCTAGATCCACTAGCTCAGTGGTCAGCAAACTCATGAGTCAACATGTGGCTCAGGAGCCACGGCTTGCCGACCACTGCACTAGATAGTTTTGAAAAAAAATGTCAGACATTTTTATTGTCAAAAACCTCATTTCTTTCAGAAGAATGGTTACATTTGGGTGGGAGTTACTGAAATTTTTCCCTTGGTTATTTTTTAGCATACTATTTTTTTCAGTCTGCTACCAATTGTACTTTTGACTTTCTTTTTTGAAAGTGTAAAAAACAATTATTATACCACCTCGTTCCTGTATAGTTTAGATTATGTGGATCGTTACTTGAGTGACTACATAAACTTATTAAAATTCTATAACTCTATAAATTTATTAAAATTTTATAACTTTTAAATATTTATTGACTGCCCAAAATTTTATTCAACTGTGAGAACTAAAAAAATGGTTCTCTTCTCAAACTAATTCCAAAATCAAAGTTCCAGTTTCAAAAAGTGTACATTAAAGTAAAATTTTTAAAAACTTGGGTCTATTGATTGTTTGAAGATCAAAAATGATCTAAGCAGAATAATTGTTGTCACTTCCATTTCTATACTTTAATCGGCTCCTTAGCCACATTCATATCTGCTACTGTGTCCCTATATTCTCTTAAAGAGTATGTTTTAAATGGCCTTGTTATTTTTTAAATATATTTTATTGATTTTTTTACAGAGAGGAAGGAAGAGGGATAGAGAGTTAGAAACATCGATGAGAGAGAGACGTCGATCAGCTGCCTTCTGCATGCTCCCTACTGGGATTGTGCCTGAAACCAAGATACATGCCCTTGACCGAAATCGAACCTGAAAATTTTCAAGTCTGGCCTTGTTATTTTTAACCTTAAAGAACAGTTACCTGAGCATGTCTTTAAAACTGAATTTTTTTGGTTATTAAATTTGAAATTGTTAAGCTCTTAAGTTGGCACTTCTTCATACAAGAAGCTTACTTACATGCCAATAATGATAACAATATTTCATTAAGAAATACATAATGTGAGTCAAATGCGAAACCAGAAAGGATGCTGGGGAAAAAGGCATAAACCAAGATTGTCCCCAGGAAAGACAGAGTCCAAGTCTTAGAGTCACCCTAATATTTTCTCTAAGGTGTCACTCATCCAACTGAAAGTTATCTACGAATACCAACGTGCCACTGTTCTTTACCCTCACCCACATCCACCTGTCAAACCCATATGTGATATGAGAACCTGGAAGTCCTGAAATAATTACCCTGCGCCTCCTTTAAAGTCTTGGGGAAAGCTGTTAGAGGCGCCTAAGATTTGCATGCTGACTGTGAAATTATCCTACTGGTACATGAAACCCCCGGAATCTGGCTGGAATCGTAAGACACCGCTAAGGATGGGACACGGTGTCAGGACCTGAAAAAGTGTATCATTTCGATGACTGTGCTCAGCCATTTTTCCCCATCAGAGCAGATTCCTTTGGTCAAAGTCACATCCCGGTGGCAGAAAACAACCTAAAGACAGTGGAATGACAGTCTCAATAAGGATGGTGACCAGCACGTTGCCTCTCGGTCTCCTCGCTGGCCGCTACATCTAGGAATGACCCTCCGTCATGCAGCCCTGAAGTCCGGCAGCCCAGCACCCCTGGAACCTCTGGATCTCTGGCCCCGGAGGCCAATTCTGAAACTGTATGCGAAATCCCCCCACCCCCAATTCTGAAACCTACCCACGGTCTTTTGCAGCATCTCCCCTCCTCCTCCTCCTCCAATAATATCCGATTACCGAGCGCTGAGCTGGGAGAGCCTGGGGAAGTGCGAGCAGGAAACGCAGCTGAGAGCCGCTGTGGTTTGACGGCTCGCCAGCTGCTTTGAAAATATTTTGGCAAAAATGAGATTTTAAGGAAAGCTGTTTCCTTTGGTACCCTACCCGACGCTGCAGGTCTTACATT